>JAVIAB010000051.1:152599920-152652420 GCA_032433765.1 Megaustenia siamemsis | reverse complement strand
TGTGTACTGCAGGCATGCAAAGAAACTAAATCACTTTCATATGTCTTGTTTACGTAAAATAATGAAATTCACATGGAAAGACATAAAACGAACAATGTAGCTCTTTACAGTGAAGAGGATCCCGTGCTTACATCGGACTCTTTAGTCACATGCGTACCCATAAACAATAACTTTGCTTGATATGTCATGCTCGTTATCGCTCGCAACGGATAATTAATTTTTTTAAATGTATTCTTTGTTGTATATTGTTTAAATAGTTTTCATTAATGGAACTGTTTATACGCTGATTTGTTTTAGACCGTCTGTAAAGGCTATAACATTGACATTCTCATAGTATTTTAAAGAAAGTAAACAATAGAAAGTAAACAGTTGATAAACGCCTCCAACTTTCAAGTTGTGTAGAGACGCCTATGTCGAGAAGCTGATTTCCATTAATGTACGGTAAATTATTTTCTCCAGGAGCAAAAAGATCCGTAAATTCACTGAGATCAAAGGAAAGTGCTGCTTCATGATGAAGCATACTTCCTACATCATTAAATTTTGTGAAATCGGTGGGACCTTGGAAAAACAAGGCCAGATGCAAAAAATCAAGTTTGTAAGTGCAGGGAAAGAGGAGATATTTCATGTTAATCGTGAACATTTAGATTTGAAACGACCAATAATTGTGTTGCATTCATGCACTCCAGCTGTTCAAGGCTGAATACGATTTCTCTTGAATGTGGGCAAATACAAACGCGTGTGTGAGTCCCCTTGTTCTTGTCTATGACGTCGACATCTGATGTCATAGCCATGTCTCGGGTTAGAATATTCTGTTTTCAACTTTCAATGTTGAGATCCATTTACAAAACGTAAACTTCGTAGAACAAATCAATAAAAGAGACTAGTTGTGAAACATTGAATCCCTACTGTTGTTCTATTTTCAATCCTTCAGCGCCATTGGTCATAAGCTGTAAACGTCTGCCATTCATAAGATTGTGGAAGCTTTCCATTGGATGATGGGTCGAAGGTCAACGCTGAGTATGTCGTAATGTTCTTACATGGAAAGTAGTGTATTGTGAATGTTGGAAAGAATGTGGGAGGGAGGCAGATCAGTGATACAACCACTTAATTTATCATGTGTCTCGAATAATATTGATATGCAGCTTCGGAAGTATGGGGATAAGCAGATAGAAGAGACGCAGGAAATGAAAGTGTCTTTCTTGTGTTCAACATATCAAGAGAATTTGTATCTGTCATATTTTTTCAGGTTTTTAAACTGGGCTAAAGATAAGACACCATTAAACATGACTAACTTAAGATATTTTCAAATTGAACTAAATCAAACACGCTCTAAATTGTACGAGATCTAAGATATTTCAAATTGAACTAAATCAAACACGCTCTAAATTGTACGAGATCTAAGATATTTTCAAATTGAACTAAATCAAACACGCTCTAAATTGTACGAGATCTAAGATATTTTCAAATTGAACTAAATCAAACACGCTCTAAATTGTACGAGATCTAAGATATTTTCAAATTGAACTAAATCAAACACGCTCTAAATTGTACGAGATCTAAGATATTTTCAAATTGAACTAAATCAAACACGCTCTAAATTGTACGAGATCTAAGATATTTTCAAATTGAACTAAATCAAACACGCTCTAAATTGTACGAGATCTAAGATATTTTCAAATTGAACTAAATCAAACACGCTCTAAATTGTACGAGATCTAAGATATTTTCAAATGAACTGAAAGAAGACAACAGAAAACTGAACAAAGTCGAACACACTAGAACTCTCGACTAATCATCGACACCAAAATGTTGGCCAAATTAACTACATAAAAACATCGGATCACATCAAAAACACCAAAACACAGGGTCAAGTCAACCACATCAAAACACAGGGTCAAGTCAACCACACCATACCACAGGGTCAAGTCAACCACACCAAAACACAGGGTCAAGTCAACCACACCAAAAAACTCTGTCAGGACAACTACACCAAAACACTTGATTAAATCAAGCACACCAAAACACTTGATTAAATCCAGCACACCAAAACACAGGGTCAAGTCAACCACATCAAAACACAGGGTCAAGTCAACCACACCATACCACAGGGTCAAGTCAACCACACCAAAACACAGGGTCAAGTCAACCACACCAAAAAACTCTGTCAGGACAACTACACCAAAACACTTGATTAAATCAAGCACACCAAAACACTTGATTAAATCAAGCACACCAAAACACTTGATTAAATCAAGCACACCAAAACACTTGATTAAATCAAGCACACCAAAACACTTGATTAAATCAAGCACACCAAAACACTTGATTAAATCAAGCACACCAAAACACTTGATTAAATCAAGCACACCAAAACACTTGATTAAATCAAGCACACCAAAACACTTGATTAAATCAAGCACACCAAAACACTTGATTAAATCAAGCACACCAAAACACTTGATTAAATCAAGCACACCAAAACACTTGATTACATCAACCATAACAAACCACTGGGTTAAGTCCATCGCACCAAAATTCTGGATCAAGCCTCAATACGAAAATACTGGGTCAAGTCAACCAGACCAAAACGATGAGTCAAATCAACCACACCAAAACGATGAGTCAAATCAACCACACCAAAACGATGAGTCAAATCAACCACACCAAAACGATGAGTCAAATCAACCACACCAAAACGATGAGTCAAATCAACCACACCAAAACGATGAGTCAAATTAACCACACCAAAACGATGAGTCAAATTAACCACACCAAAACGATGAGTCAAATTAACCACACCAAAACGATGAGTCAAATTAACCACACCAAAGCGATGAGTCAAATTAACCACACCAAAGCGATGAGTCAAATTAACCACACCAAAACGATGAGTCAAATTAACCACACCAAAGCGCTAAAGAAATCATCGACACCAAAACACTGACTAATCATCTAAACTAATATAGTGGACCAATCAACAACACCAAAACACTGACTAAACCAATCAAATAAACGAAACTACAAGAACAAGACAAACACACAAAGGGACTGAACCAGCTGGACGTTACTTACCCTAAATATATGAAACTGGCACTACACTTGGCTTCGAGACTTATTATTATAAATATAAATAAAAACCAGGACAAACTCTGTCACTAACTAAGACTAACACTATCATTAAGTAAGAATAACACTATCACAAACAAGGATTAACTCAAACTCTACATGCATTTTTTAACTATTCCAACCTCATCCAAAAATGAAGTAAAAAACTAGATGAACTCTATCACAACCATTTATCTCGTTACCAACAATAACTCTCGATGATAAACTAGTAACGATAACTTTCTCTAATACTCTACTAACAACTACTTTCTTTTCTTCATCTCCTTTTTTCATTCCTCATTTGCCTTTCAGCGTCGAGGGGTGATATAATTTGCGGTCTTTTGCTCTTCTGTTCGCTTCTGCTGCTGTTATGTTTCCTAGTGCTTCTAATATTCCATTCATCCATCCTTTTCGTGGTAGACCATTGCCAACCCTAATAACAAGAACTTTCTCTAATACCTTAATAACAAGTACTTGCTCTAAAAACATATCAACAACAACTTTCTCTAATACCTTAATAACAAGTACTTGCTCTAAAAACATATCAACAACAACTTTCTCTAATACCCTAATAACAACAACTTTCTCTAATACCCTAATAACAACTACTTTCTCCAATACCCTAATAACAACTACTTTTTCTATTTTTGACAATAGAAACAAGAAAAAGCGTTCTTAAATGTTATGTAGAGCCAGTCTTAACATATGGATGCGAATCATGGACAATAGGATAACAGACAAGAAAATCACTGGAGTCTGTAGAAATGTGGTTTTACAGAAGAATGTTGAGAGTACCATGGACAGCTAAGAAGAGTAATGAAGATGTTCCGAGAGAGGTCAAAGCAAAAAGAGAGCTAATTTCCAATATTAAGAAGAAACAATCATCATTTTTTGGTCATGTAATGAGAAGAGAACCGGCTGAAATAAATTGTAACAACTGAGAAAATTGAGGGACGAAGAGATAGGGGGAAGCAAAGAGAAAAGATACCAGACAGCCTTAGAGAATGGCTTGGCAGAAGGTCAACAATAGAAATGATAAACAGCTGTAAATCATCGAAAGTTGTGGAGAGACATGATCACCTACGCCAGTAGGCCTGGTACTTGATGATGATGATGTTCTTCATGATATTAAAATTACTTTTTGCCATTCCTATTCTTTTGTTTATTTCAGTTGTACATTTTCCATCACTGGTTATACAGGGTGTTTTTAAAGTCGCAGTGCAGTGAATATTTCTAATATTCAGTAAATGACGTAATCATCATCTACGTACCATAATTTTGTAAACCAAATTTATGAACAAACCACTGCTACCTTTAAGGTTTTATTTACGTAAAGGACGGGCACTACGCTACTTTCGCTGTCTCATTGCTTGAAGGAAATGGTGTTGACGATTGAAAACAGGGTATTTCTGGTTGAGCATGTCTTTCGTAATGGCGGTAAATATACGGATGAGGTCATTAGACAATTCGTGAGGAAATCTCCAGACTCACAAGTCCCTCACCGAAATTCTGAAACAAAATTGATCAAAAAGTTTCGTGAAACCGGTAGTGTGGTAGATGCATACCGATCTGGAAGACCTTCAATTTCACAAGACCAAATTATGGAACTCCAAGACAGAATTACAATGAGTCCAAATGCATCTTTTAACCACTTGTCTCAACAGGTGCAAATATCTAAGAGTTCTGTTCACAAGGTTTTAAGAAGTGAACTACACTATCGTCCATACAAATTAACTGAAGTGTCTCAACTCCAAGAAAGAGATAATGAATCCCGTTTAAACTACTGCATGTGGTTTCAGAATGTTATTTATGAACATGGCGCTGCCATCCTTGACGTCACTTTTTTCACTGATGAGGCCTGGTTTCATTTATCCGGTTATGTGAACAGTCAGAACAATCGGCTGTGGAGCAGTGAAAACCCCATGAATTTCATCAAGTGCCGCTTTACGATCAAAAAGTCGGAGTGTGGTGCGCTATAAGTCGTATGCGGATAATAGGACCTATATTTTTTTAATGAAACAATAAATGCAGAACGTGACCGTACTTTAATTCTGGAACCGTTCATAGCACACCTTACAGAACGGGAAATTATGGTATCCTGGTTTCAGCAGGATGGGGCAACAGCACACACAGCCACAACAACACTCAATTATTTAGAAAGCATATTTGCAAATCGCATTATTTCACGTGGAATCTGGCCTGCTCGTTCACCAGATCTAACACCCCCAGATTATTATCTGTGGGGGGCATTGAAGGGGAAAGTTTATGAAAATAATCCGCAGACAATTAATGACCTAAAGACTGAAATAGTAGACAAGATTAAACAAATATCACCAGACATTATTCTGAAGGTTTTCGCAAATATGGAAAGACGAATCGCGACATGTCTTGAGGCCCGTGGTGGACATTTTCAACATATGCTTTAGGCACAACTTTATTGTGTTAATACCAACATTACCCATTATAGGCTCGCCGATAGCAGTCAAGTATATTTGAATAATACCATTTATTTTACAATTTGTGTGACGCATTAGTTAACCGCATTTCTGGTGACGTTTTTTCTTTCGAGAGTATAAATTCACTGCACTGCAACTTTAAAAACACCCTATTGTATGTCCAAGGTAGTTGTAGTTCTGAACTGTCTCCAGGTCTATCCCTTCAATTTTGACATCCACTTGTGGGTTTTGTGTATTTTCTTTGTTATGATCATAGTTTTAGTCTTTTTGATATTCATATCTAGTCCATATTTTTTGCTTGTCATGTTTATTTCATTAAGTAATTGTTGTAGATCTTTAGGATTTTCTGCTAGTAGTACAGTATCGTCAGCATATCTTAGGTTATTGATTATTATCAACAAATTATCAACAGCCACTTTCTCTAATACCCTAATAACAACTTTCTCTAAAACGCTAATAACACGTACTTGCTCTAAAAACCTATCAACAACTTTCTCTAAAACCCTAATAACAACTTTCTCTAAAACCCTTATAACAACTTTCTCTAAAACCCTAATAACAACTTTCTCTAAAACCCTAATAACACGTATTTGCTCTAAAAACCTATCAACAACTACTTTCTCTAAAACCCTAATAACAACTTTCTCTAAAACCCTAATAACAACTTTCTCTAAAACCCTAATAACAACTTTCTCTAAAACCCTAATAACAACTTTCTCTAAAACCCTAATAACAACTTTCTCTAAAACCCTAATAACACGTACTTGCTCTAAAAACCTATCAACAACTACTTTCTCTAAAACCCTAATAACAACAACTTTCTCTAAAACCCTAATAACACGTACTTGCTCTAAAAACCTATCAACAACTACTTTCTCTGAGATACACATCCCACATGACTTTGTCAATTTTACTTCCAACATCGTAACCAGCCGACTGACGTCACAAATAGAACCAGTTAATTTCGTCAGAATTGAACATTTTGTACGAGCTTTTCAATCTCAGTAAGGGAATACATGCCTGCTATTTTTATCTTCCTTATCCATGTTATTCTCAGTGTCTTTGTGACCACCTTTTTTTTTTATTGGCTTTTGTTTCTCATTTAAGGGTTTGTCTTGTGTTGATATTTCTTCATATCAAATAACCAACATTTGCCACGCGCTCTTCCTGGTTAAAGATGAGATTGTTAAAGTACCATTTCCTCTATTCTTCTGCATTAGTCTTGAGCTGATTGCATTCTATACAAAACTCAGATTTCTATCTATTAACCTTTCGAGCCGTAGCCGGCCTAAAGGGCGTAGACCAAGATACTCTTTCTCTTATCTGAATTTTTTGTTCCAGCAGTTTTCAATTCTTTTAAAGATATTTTATCAAATCTCGCCATTTGTCTCTGTTCTGTGCAAGCAGCTCTATCTTATTGAGGGAGCCGAATCCTGCTGCTCTTGCCTCTCTCATCAATGTTCATCTCAGTGTCTCTCTGGGTCTTCCTCTTTTCCTCTTACCTGTTGTTTCCCACATGAGGGCTTGCTTTGCTATTCGGTTATTATCTCTTCTCATCACATGTCCAACATATGACCATCGTCTTTTCTTTATTACTGAAGATATTAGTGGTTGATTGGCGATTTCTCTAATTTCCTCGTTTGTTTTGAATTCGTTCCACGCTATACCAAGTATTTTCCTTAGACATTTATTTTCGAATGCGTTCAACTTTGAACTCAGATAAACTCAGTAAAACCGAGTCTGGATAGACTCAGTAAAAATCAGATTTACCTTATATTTCTTTTTTTCTTGGGCGTTGGCCAGCTTAATGCTCTGGCGAAGTCTCTAGAGACCAGAAACAGAATACTGCGCGTTAATCCATTTTTTCCTGGCAGCCGTGTGCACAGGGGTCCCTTGCCGCACAGTCAGATAATCCCGTCTTTGGAGCTGCTTTTACTGTTTTCTTCGATGAGTAATTGACGTTTTAAGCTAGGTCTTGCTGGTTACCGCACAGAGAAATCATAAATAAAAATCCAGCAGCCGTGTTTTGAACTCACAACCTCTCTGTCTCGAAACCGGAGTCTTGCCTCGAGACCAACAATCCCCGATAAATTATTTTAAGCTTATCTACTTTATTCTCAGTATCTTTTGCTGATTTCCAGCTCTCATAAGTTTAATTGTGGATAATTCCTTTGTGTTTCAGCGTTACCTATATTCGTTACTACTTAAGCTGAACAAAGACAGTGCACACTGGATCTGCATCATATCCCCTACACTTCCATTCTCGTATCTGCCAAATGCAAACAGCAACATACCGTGAACATAAACATTACAGAGCACATAAGATCAATCGTATAAACGTATAAAAACATTATCGCTCAAGCATGCGTTGTCACATAAACACAAACATATAAAAACATTTTCGTTGCGTACATAAACATTTGTAAACATATAAATATTCATGTTGTACACGAACTGCAATCATATATAAAACATGTGTTGCTTCACTTGTAACATATAAGCCAAGTTTCAGTCAATTAAAACAGTTGTTAAACTCATCCCCCTAACGTATGTGTGAATCAATGAGAAGCCCCAATATGTCACACGCCTGCTTGAATCGTTATGTCCAACTCGTGGCCTCCTCGAGAGGGCTGTTCAATTCTCGCGAGATTTTAAAATTGAAACTTCTAGTGTGTACACCCCAGGGGCCAAAAACAAAAGAGAAGACACTTCGAGCGTACAGTAGACAGAGAAGAATAGGGTTCCTTTAAGTTAATATGTTGAAAAGTGTTGCGTCATGAGGGGAACTATTTCACGGATCTATGGGATAACATTAGGAAGTTTCCCTACAATCAAAGCATGTCAGTACCAGTATGTTGCTAGCAAGACCGGATAACTTGTTGCTGTGAAATATGAACACGGATTTGCTAGGAGCAAGCAGGGAAAGTTATGCACGCACATCAAGCGCAAGGGTGTTCACTCTGCTGGCGTGCTATGTCTGCCGCCCACATCCGTTCCACCCATCGCGTGCGCTACTACTTTTATATCAAAATTTAGCAAAAGTGTCCCTCTGTTTTCTGTTTGTTTGTTTGTTTTTATTTAGTTTGTGTTTTTTCATAACATTTTTACGGTAACACCGACTTGTGTAAAGTGTATTCTTACTTGGAATGAAAAAAACCACGTAAGTACATGTTTTAAACCAACTGTCTATTATAAATATCTGAGAGCACTAGCGTTAACAATATCAATGAGCCATGTTCAATGTTTTAATGACAGAACAGTCCAGTAATATTTCTTGAAGTTATGTGTTCTCATAAATATAAACATAGTTATAGCATTTATACGTGTAATATTCATAACTGTGATCGCATCATCTATAGGGGGGAAAAAGTGCTCGATAATGCGCAAAATATCAGGAACACTGGCGAGTGCCTTCGCAACACACATTTTATGTAAGCAACATCAGTCTATGTCTGAGATAACGGAGTATACAGGTACATCTCATATTCTAGGGTTTCGTCTAGCTTCATTAGCCGTTCTGTTGCTATTTTCGCTGCCAGAGGCTTTTTGCGAGCGATAACCGGTTTCCCAGTGTAAAGTTGTCCTAATGTTGCTATTGTGAATAGTACTTTTAGCAATTATTTGTTAAGAATGAGCGATAATGGAGACTATAGGAGTATGTGTTGTAGACATGTGTGTGGATAGTTTATATAATCAATTTGGATGTAATAAAAATGGGTATACTAGTATGCATAATAATCATATAGTGTTGAGATTGTTTGTGTATGTAATGTAATGTGTTTGTTTTGTAAGGTGCAGAGGTTATAGGAGTAAGTTGTGTCATTCGAAGAATATTGTATCATAAAGTGAACATTTTCTCTTCGTTTTCTTTCTAATCTTGCAAGAATATAAAGTGAATACATTTTCCCAGTATTTTAATGTATTCAAGTCTATAAAGCGAACGCTCTCTCGCTATAATACTAAAGTAAACTATAAAGTATCACCTTTGTTGTTATAATGTCTGTAAAACTGTGAAGTGAATGTAATGTTTTTCATAATGTTTGTAAGACTATAAAGTGAATGCATTGTTTTTAAGAATGTTGATCAGACTGTGAAGTTGTCTGTATTTTATTTTGCAAACTATAAAGCGAATGGACTGTCTGTTTTCTTACAACATAAGTAAGATCATCAACAGAACATAATGATGGTGCTTCTATAATGTTGCAAGACGTCTATTGGTGTGTTGTAAGAGATTAAAAAAAAATATATACTTTGTCAAAATATAAGGACAATAAAGTGAATTTATAGTACATGCTGTCATACGGTGACGCGATAATTTGTTTCTCTCTACAATTGTAAAAACGTGAGTCACTCCAGTGTGAATGAGTTAAAACAGTTTACTCTAATGTTCTTTGTGAGCTTGTGTTATATTAAGCGTTGTGATTGGGTTTACAGTGGTTCCAAAGGATGGAACTAAAATTTATGCATTTCTGAATAAAAACATTGTTTCAAATCAGTGAATACACAAGTAGTGAAATGTTTCACATTGTTGTTATCACAAGTAGTGAAATGTTTCACATTGTTGTTATCACAAGTAGTGAAATGGTTCACATTGTTGTTATCACATGTAGTGGAATGTTTCACATTGTTGTTATCATATGTAGTGGAATGTTTCGCATTGTTGTTATCACAAGTAGTGAAATGGTTCACATTATTGTTATCACATGTAGTGGAATGTTTCACATTGTTGTTATCACAAGTAATATCATTTTTCACGTTGAACAAGTAATGTCATCTCTTACAATAATCATCAGAAACAGTTATATTACAAATGTTGACACGTGCATGTAATGTTTCACAATTATGTATAATTTTAATCCTTCCCACTTGATTAATTGCACATTAATCATTCACTTGGTGAAATATTTCACATTAATCCTTCACACTTGATGAAATACTTCAGATGAATCCTTCACACTTGATTAAATACTTCACATGAATCCTTCATACTAGGTGAAATATTTCACATTAATCCTTCACATTTTATTAAATATTTCACATTAATCATTCACTTTATGTAAAATTTAACATTAATCCTGCACAATTGATGCAATATTTCACATTAATCTTACACACTTACTGATGTTCTTCACACATATTGATGACTTTTCATTAATCCTTCTTAAAAAACGATAATTGTTTTCATAATAAACAAAATAGTTATCACAATCGCCAAAGTGCTCTTCTTACTGGCGTAGGCAATCACGCTACACAACAACTTCCTTTCCCAAAGTATTTTCTCTGCTCTGCTGTTGACTTCCTAGTATGTCCTTCTCTGAATCCATCTCATATCGGCGTTGTATTTATTTATCTCATCACTACAAATTACACAAGTGACATCGATTTATCACGTCTAACTTAAAAACATCTCAATTCTGCACTTCTAGTTTAAGAACATCTCAATTCTGCACTTCTAGTTTAAGAACATCTCAATTCTGCACTTCTAGTTTAAGAACATCTCAATTCTGCACTTCTAGTTTAAGAACATCTCAATTCTGCACTTCTAGCTTAAGAACATCTCAATTCTGCACTTCTAGCTTAAGAACATCTCAATTCTGCACTTCTAGCTTAAGAACATCTCAATTCTGCACTTCTAACTTAAGAACATCTCAATTCTGCACTTCTAGCTTAAGAACATCTCAATTCTGCACTTCTAACTTAAGAACATCTCAATTCTGCACTTCTAGCTTAAGAACATCTCAATTCTGCACTTCTAGCTTAAGAACATCTCAATTCTGCACTTCTAACTTAAAAACATCTCAATTCTGCACTTCTAACTTAAAAACATCTCAATTCTGCACTTCTAACTTAAAAACATCTCAATTCTGCACTTCTAACTTAAAAACATCTCAATTCTGCACTTCTAACAAACGAACATCTCAATTCTGCACTTCTAACTTAAGAACATCTCAATTCTGCACTTCTAACTTAAGAACATCTCATTTTTGCACTTCTAACTTATGAACATCTCATTTTTGCACTTCTAACTTAAGAACATCTCAATTCTGCACTTCTAACTTAAGAACATCTCAATTCTGCACTTCTAACTTAAGAACATCTCAATTCTGCACTTCTAACTTAAGAACATCTCAATTCTGCACTTCTAACTTAAGAATCACTCAGGCCTGCACTTCTAACTTAAAAATCTCACATGGTAGATTATGATAAATAAGATGTGGAAATCACATGATATATGTGGTCACAGTCAGAAAGGTAATATTGTCTACTTCTGGGAGGTAATGTTTCCTATAATAAGTAAGTATTCTGGTATATGAGAATAGATAATGATATGGGTATCTGTGATGATACTGGCTATAGCGAAAAAGGAAGAAGCCAAAAATATTTATTACTGGCAAGATGGAATAATAGAATTGGCAGTAGTATACAAGGGTCCATTTGACCCGTATTTAGGCGCTAAATTAACAAAGATATATAGTAGGCGCGCGGCGCGCCTAATGTACCGTAGGTGCAGGGGGAGTTGACCGTGACATTTCGTGGCCGGATGTTGACCGCTAGTCCAGGTGCTCCGTATTTTAAAAATTCCGAATTATTTTAAAAAAACATTCTCCATATGATTTCGAACACGGGTCTACGGCGTGCCAGGCCAGACACTTACCACTATGCTACAGGCGATCACAGAATTAGAGGCTGAATGAGACAGGTGAAGCGTGAGGCTTTTGTTGGTACCTGACAGCTAGCTAGTAGTAGAGAAAGATTGACCCGCATTTAGGCGCTAAATTAACAAAGATATATAGGGCGGCACGCGGCGTGCATAAACCGGGCGGCGCAGGGGGAGTTAACCATGACATTTCGTGTCGGGATGCCTGGTGACCGCTCGTTGACCTCTCAACCTCTCGGCGCCATGGGCGGGGTGAGCTCTCGTAGTGGGGGACCTGTTATGATCAAAGACACCATTTCTCTGTGAAATTTCTCACTTGGGTAACTTAAGCTGGTCTAGCCGTCTAACAGAGAGACAGTAAATTAATGTACTTTTGATATTCTATTACTGTTGTGCTTTTTTTTTTTTTGTAGTGGTTGTAGTAATAGTAGTAGTAGTTAAAGTCGTTATTGAAGTTGTACAACTAGTGTGACTTGTATTTTGTAGAGTTATAACAGACAAGTGGGGGCTATGCCTTTTTTTTCATGTATAGTAGAGAGATGGTAGAGTCTTATAGTTATTTTTATGCATGACAACTTTAATGTATCTATAAAATTCATTTTGAAATTAATGGAAACATACAACTTACTCAGGGCTTGGCCAACTAACAGCAACGGTCTTGCTAATATATTTAACCCGTGGAAACATCAGCATCATGAGACTTATTAATGTCCAAATTGACCGCTTGTTCATAACACGGAGACGACAGCGATGATGACTTTAACGGGTACACAATCAAAGATCCCGTGGGTTTTGTTTTAGTCGATGACAACTTTTGAAATAGTAGCTGACAACTTTTGTATTAGCAGATGACAGCTTTCAATGACTGTTTACATGCTATGTCATTGTAGCAGTCATGTATGTCATGTCGATGTAGTAGACACGTATGTCATGTCATTGTAACAGTCATGTCAATGTAACAGTTATTTCGTTGTAATAGTCATCTCGTTGTAACAGTCACGGGTGTCATGTCGTTTTATCAGATACGTATGGTATGTCGTTGTAACAGTCATTTCGTTGTAATAGTCATCTCGTTGTAACAGACACGTATGTCATGTCGTTTTATCAGAGACGTATGATATGTCGTTGTAACAGACATGTCGTTGTATCAGTCATATCGATGTAGTAGACACGTATGTCATGTCATTGTAACAGTCATGTCAATGTAACAGTCATGTCAATGTAACAGTCATTTCGTTGTAATAGTCATCTCGTTGTAACAGTCACGTATGCCATGTCGTTTTATCAGACACGTATGGTATGTCGTTGTAACAGACATGTCGTTGTATCAGGCATGTCGATGTAGTAGACACGTATGTCATGTCATTGTAACAGTCATGTCAATGTAACAGTCATTTCGTTGTAATAGTCATCTCGTTGTAACAGACACGTATGTCATGTCGTTTTATCAGAGACGTATGGTATGTCGTTGTAACAGACATGTCGTTGTATCAGTCATGTCGATGTAGTAGACACGTATGTCATATCATTGTAACAGTCATGTCAATGTAACAGTCATTTCGTTGTAATAGTCATCTCTTTGTAACAGACACGTATGTCATGTGGTTTTATCAGACACATATGGTATGTCGTTGTAACAGACATGTCGTTGTATCAGTCATGTCTATGTAGTAGACACGTATGTCATGTCATTGTAACAGGCATGTCAATGTAGCAGTCATGTCAATGTAACAGTCATTTCGTTGTAATAGTCATCTCGTTGTAACAGGCACGTATGTCATGTCGTTTTATCAGAGACGTATGGTATGTCGTTGTAACAGACATGTCGTTGGATCAGTCATGTCGATGTAGTAGACACGTATGTCATGTCATTGTAACAGTCATGTCAATGTAACAGTCATTTCGTTGTAATAGTCATCTCGTTGTAACAGACATGTATGTCATGTCGTTTTATCAGTGACGTATGGTATGTCGTTGTAACAGACATGTCGTTGTATCAGTCATGTCGATGTAGTAGACACGTATGGCATGTCATTGTAAGAGGCATGTCAATGTAACAGTCATGTCAATGTAACAGTCATTTCGTTGTAATAGTCATCTCGTTGTAACAGTCACGTATGGCATGTCGTTTTATCAGAGACGTATGGTATGTCGTTGTAACAGACATGTCGTTGTATCATTCATGTCGATGTAGTAGACACGTATGTCATGTCATTGTAACAGTCATGTCAATGTAACAGTCATTTCGTTGTAATAGTCATCTCGTTGTAACAGACATGTATGTCATGTCGTTTTATCAGTGACGTATGGTATGTCGTTGTAACAGACATGTCGTTGTATCAGTCATGTCGATGTAGTAGACACGTATGGCATGTCATTGTAAGAGGCATGTCAATGTAACAGTCATGTCAATGTAACAGTCATTTCGTTGTAATAGTCATCTCGTTGTGACAGTCACGTATGGCATGTCGTTTTATCAGAGACGTATGGTATGTCGTTGTAACAGACATGTCGTTGTATCATTCATGTCGATGTAGTAGACACGTATGTCATGTCATTGTAACAGTCATGTCAATGTAACAGTCATTTCGTTGTAATAGTCATCTCGATGTAACAGACACGTATGTCATGTCATTGTAACAGTCATGTCAATGTAACAGTAATTTCATTGTAATAGTCATCTCGTTGTAACAGTCACGTATGTCATGTCGTTTTATCAGAGACGTATGGTGTGTCGTTGTAACAGACATGTCGTTGTATCAGTCATGTCGATGTAGTAGACACGTATGTCATGTCGTTGTAACAGACACGTATGGTATGTCGTTGTAACAGACATGTCATTGTATCAGGCATGTCGATGTAGTAGACACGTATGTCATGTCATTGTAACAGTCATGTCAATGTAACAGTCATGACAATGTAACAGTCATTTCGTTGTAATAGTCATCTCGTTGTAACAGTCACGTATGTTATGTCGTTTGTCAGAGACGTATGGTATGACGTTGTAACAGACATGTCGTTGTATCAGGCATGCCGATGTAGTAGACACGTATGTCATGTCATTGTAACAGTCATGTCAATGTAACAGTCATTTCGTTGTAATAGTCATCTCGTTGTAACAGTCACGTATGTCATGTCGTTTTATCAGACACGTATGGTATGTCGTTGTAACAGACATGTCGTTGTATCAGTCATGTCGATGTAGTAGACACGTATGTCATGTCATTGTAACAGTCATGTCAATGTAACAGTCATTTCGTTGTAATAGTCATCTCGTTGTAACAGACATGTATGTCATGTTGTTTTATCAGTGACGTATGGTATGTCGTTGTAACAGACATGTCGTTGTATCAGTCAGGTCGATGTAGTAGACACGTATGTCATGTCATTGTAACAGTCATATCAATGTAACAGTCATGTCAATGTAACAGTCATTTCGTTGTAATAGTCATCTCGTTGTAACAGTCACGTATGGCATGTCGTTTTATCAGAGACGTATGGTATGTCGTTGTAACAGACATGTCGTTGTATCAGTCATGTCGATGTAGTAGACACGTATGGCATGTCATTGTAAGAGGCATGTCAATGTAACAGTCATGTCAATGTAACAGTCATTTCGTTGTAATAGTCATCTCGTTGTAACAGTCACGTATGTCATGTCGTTTTATCAGAGACGTATGGCTTGTCGTTGTAACAGACATGTCGTTGTATCATTCATGTCGATGTAGTAGACACGTATGTCATGTCATTGTAACAGTCATGTCAATGTAACAGTCATTTCGTTGTAATAGTCATCTCGATGTAACAGACACGTATGTCATGTCATTGTAACAGTCATGTCAATGTAACAGTAATTTCATTGTAATAGTCATCTCGTTGTAACAGTCACGTATGTCATGTCGTTTTATCAGAGACGTATGGTATGTCGTTGTAACAGACATGTCGTTGTATCAGTCATGTCGATGTAGTAGACACGTATGTCATGTCGTTGTAACAGACACGTATGGTATGTCGTTGTAACAGACATGTCATTGTATCAGGCATGTCGATGTAGTAGACACGTATGTCATGTCATTGTAACAGTCATGTCAATGTAACAGTCATGACAATGTAACAGTCATTTCGTTGTAATAGTCATCTGGTTGTAACAGTCACGTATGTCATGTCGTTTTATCAGAGACGTATGGTATATCGTTGTAACAGACATGTCGTTGTATCAGTCATGTCGATGTAGTAGACACGTATGTCATGTCATTGTAACAGTCATGTCAATGTAACAGTCATGTCAATGTAACAGTCATTTCGTTGTAATAGTCATCTCGTTGTAACAGTCACGTATGTTATGTCGTTTGTCAGAGACGTATGGTATGACGTTGTAACAGACATGTCGTTGTATCAGGCATGCCGATGTAGTAGACACGTATGTCATGTCATTGTAACAGTCATGTCAATGTAACAGTCATTTCGTTGTAATAGTCATCTCGTTGTAACAGACACGTATGTCATGTCGTTTTATCAGACACGTATGGTATGTCGTTGTAACAGACATGTCGTTGTATCAGTCATGTCGATGTAGTAGACACGTATGTCATGTCATTGTAACAGTCATGTCAATGTAACGGTCATGTCAATGTAACAGTCATTTCGTTGTAATAGTCATCTCGTTGTAACAGTCACGTATGTCATGTCGTTTTATCAGACACGTATGGTATGTCGTTGTAACAGACATGTCGTTGTATCAGTCATGTCGATGTAGTAGACACGTATGGCATGTCATTGTAACAGTCATGTCAATGTAACAGTCATGTCAATGTAACAGTCATTTCGTTGTAATAGTCATCTCGTTGTAACAGTCACGTATGTCATGTAGTTTTATCAGAGACGTATGGTATGTCGTTGTAACAGACATGTCGTTGTATCAGTCATGTCGATGTAGTAGACACGTATGTCATGTCATTGTAACAGTCATGCCAATGTAACAGTCATTTCGTTGTAATAGTCATCTCGTTGTAACAGACACGTATGTCATGTCGTTGTAACAGACACGTATGTCATGTCGTTTATCAGAGACGTATGGTATGTCGTTGTAACAGACATGTCCATGTATCAGTCATATCGATGTAGTAGACACGTATGTCATGTCATTGTAACAGTCATGTCAGTGTAACAGTCATGTCAATGTAACACGTGTCAGTTCTGTTGTTAACTGTTTTCCATGTCATGTCGTTGTAGTAGTCATAGGTGTCACACCGTCGTATGTATGTTGTCCAGTGTGACATGATAGTTGTATGTAGGTTGTCTAGTGTGTCGTGATGGCTGTATGTAGATTGTCTAGTGTGTCGTGATCTTCATACAGCCATCACGACACACTAGACAACCTACATACAACTATCATGTCACACTGGACAACATACATACGACGGTGTGACACCTATGACTACTACAACGACATGACATGGAAAACAGTTAACAACAGAACTGACACGTGTTACATTGACATGACTGTTACACTGACATGACTGTTACAATGACATGACATACGCGTCTACTACATCGATATGACTGATACATGGACATGTCTGTTACAACGACATACCATACGTCTCTGATAAACGACATGACATACGTGTCTGTTACAACGACATGACATACGTGTCTGTTACAACGAGATGACTATTACAACGAAATGACTGTTACATTGGCATGACTGTTACAATGACATGACATACGTGTCTACTACATCGACATGACTGATACAACGACATGTCTGTTACAACGACATACCATACGTGTCTGATAAAACGACATGACATACGTGACTGTTACAACGAGATGACTATTACAACGAAATGACTGTTACATTGACATGACCGTTACATTGACATGACTGTTACAATGACATGACATACGTGTCTACTACATCGACATGACTGATACAACGACATGTCTGTTACAACGACATACCATACGTGTCTGATAAAACGACATGACATACGTGTCTGTTACAACGAGATGACTATTACAACGAAATGACTGTTACATTGACATGACTGTTACAATGACATGACATACGTGTCTACTACATCGGCATGCCTGATACAACGACATGTCTGTTACAACGTCATACCATACGTCTCTGACAAACGACATAACATACGTGACTGTTACAACGAGATGACTATTACAACGAAATGACTGTTACATTGACATGACTGTTACATTGACATGACTGTTACAATGACATGACATACGTGTCTACTACATCGACATGACTGATACAACGACATGTCTGTTACAACGATATACCATACGTCTCTGATAAAACGACATGACATACGTGACTGTTACAACCAGATGACTATTACAACGAAATGACTGTTACATTGTCATGACTGTTACATTGACATGACTGTTACAATGACATGACATACGTGTCTACTACATCGACATGCCTGATACAATGACATGTCTGTTACAACGACATAACATACGTGTCTGTTACAACGACATGACATACGTGTCTACTACATCGACATGACTGATACAACGACATGTCTGTTACAACGACATACCATACGTCTCTGATAAAACGACATGACATACGTGACTGTTACAACGAGATGACTATTACAATGAAATTACTGTTACATTGACATGACTGTTACAATGACATGACATACGTGTCTGTTACATCGAGATGACTATTACAACGAAATGACTGTTACATTGACATGACTGTTACAATGACATGACATACGTGTCTACTACATCGACATGAATGATACAACGACATGTCTGTTACAACGACAAGCCATACGTCTCTGATAAAACGACATGACATACGTGACTGTTACAACGAGATGACTATTACAACGAAATGACTGTTACATTGACATGACTGTTACATTGACATGCCTCTTACAATGACATGCCATACGTGTCTACTACATCGACATGACTGATACAACGACATGTCTGTTACAACGACATACCATACGTCTCTGATAAAACGACATGCCATACGTGACTGTTACAACGAGATGACTATTACAACGAAATGACTGTTACATTGACATGACTGTTACATTGATATGACTGTTACAATGACATGACATACGTGTCTACTACATCGACCTGACTGATATAACGACATGTCTGTTACAACGACATACCATACGTCACTGATAAAACAACATGACATACATGTCTGTTACAACGAGATGACTATTACAACGAAATGACTGTTACATTGACATGACTGTTACAATGACATGACATACGTGTCTACTACATCGACATGACTGATACAACGACATGTCTGTTACAACGACATACCATACGTGTCTGATAAAACGACATGACATACGTGACTGTTACAACGAGATGACTATTACAACGAAATGACTGTTACATTGACATGACTGTTACAATGACATGACATACGTGTCTACTACATCGGCATGCCTGATACAACGACATGTCTGTTACAACGTCATACCATACGTCTCTGACAAACGACATAACATACGTGACTGTTACAACGAGATGACTATTACAACGAAATGACTGTTACATTGTCATGACTGTTACATTGACATGACTGTTACAATGACATGACATACGTGTCTACTACATCGACATGCCTGATACAATGACATGTCTGTTACAACGACATACCATACGTGTCTGTTACAACGACATGACATACGTGTCTACTACATCGACATGACTGATACAACGACATGTCTGTTACAACGACACACCATACGTCTCTGATAAAACGACATGACATACGTGACTGTTACAACGAGATGACTATTACAATGAAATTACTGTTACATTGACATGACTGTTACAATGACATGACATATGTGTCTGTTACATCGAGATGACTATTACAACGAAATGACTGTTACATTGACATGACTGTTACAATGACATGACATACGTGTCTGTTACAACGACATGACATACGTGTCTGTTACAACGAGATGACTATTACAACGAAATGACTGTTACATTGGCATGACTGTTACAATGACATGACATACGTGTCTACTACATCGACATGACTGATACAACGACATGTCTGTTACAACGACATACCATACGTCTCTGATAAAACGACATGACATACGTGACTGTTACAACGAGATGACTATTACAACGAAATGACTGTTACATTGACATGACTGTTACATTGACATGACTGTTACAATGACATGCCATACGTGTCTACTACATCGACATGACTGATACAACGACATGTCTGTTACAACGACATACCATACGTGTCTGATAAAACGACATGACATACGTGACTGTTACAACGAGATGACTATTACAACGAAATGACTGTTACATTGACATGACCGTTACATTGACATGACTGTTACAATGACATGACATACGTGTCTACTACATCGACATGACTGATACAACGACATGTCTGTTACAACGACATACCATACGTGTCTGATAAAACGACATGACATACGTGTCTGTTACAACGAGATGACTATTACAACGAAATGACTGTTACATTGACATGACTGTTACAATGACATGACATACGTGTCTACTACATCGGCATGCCTGATACAACGACATGTCTGTTACAACGACATACCATACGTCTCTGATAAACGACATGACATACGTGACTGTTACAAAGAGATGACTATTACAACGAAATGACTGTTACATTGACATGACTGTTACATTGACATGACTGTTACAATGACATGACATACGTGTCTACTACATCGACATGACTGATACAACGACATGTCTGTTACAACGATATACCATACGTCTCTGATAAAACGACATGACATACGTGACTGTTACAACCAGATGACTATTACAACAAATGACTGTTACATTGTCATGACTGTTACATTGACATGACTGTTACAATGACATGACATACGTGTCTACTACATCGACATGCCTGATACAACGACATGTCTGTTACAACGACATACCATACGTGTCTGTTACAACGACATGACATACGTGTCTACTACATCGACATGACTGATACAACGACATGTCTGTTACAACGACATACCATACGTCTCTGATAAAACGACATGACATACGTGACTGTTACAACGAGATGACTATTACAATGAAATTACTGTTACATTGACATGACTGTTACAATGACATGACATACGTGTCTGTTACATCGAGATGACTATTACAACGAAATGACTGTTACATTGACATGACTGTTACAATGACATGACATACGTGTCTACTACATCGACATGAATGATACAACGACATGTCTGTTACAACGACAAGCCATACGTCTCTGATAAAACGACATGACATACGTGACTGTTACAACGAGATGACTATTACAACGAAATGACTGTTACATTGACATGACTGTTACATTGACATGCCTCTTACAATGACATGCCATACGTGTCTACTACATCGACATGACTGATACAACGACATGTCTGTTACAACGACATACCATACGTCTCTGATAAAACGACATGCCATACGTGACTGTTACAACGAGATGACTATTACAACGAAATGACTGTTACATTGACATGACTGTTACATTGATATGACTGTTACAATGACATGACATACGTGTCTACTACATCGACCTGACTGATATAACGACATGTCTGTTACAACGACATACCATACGTCACTGATAAAACAACATGACATACATGTCTGTTACAACGAGATGACTATTACAACGAAATGACTGTTACATTGACATGACTGTTACAATGACATGACATACGTGTCTACTACATCGACATGACTGATACAACGACATGTCTGTTACAACGACATACCATACGTGTCTGATAAAACGACATGACATACGTGACTTTTACAACGAGATGACTATTACAACGAAATGACTGTTACATTGACATGACTGTTACAATGACATGACATACGTGTCTACTACATCGGCATGCCTGATACAACGACATGTCTGTTACAACGTCATACCATACGTCTCTGACAAACGACATGACATACGTGACTGTTACAACGAGATGACTATTACAACGAAATGACTGTTACATTGTCATGACTGTTACATTGACATGACTGTTACAATGACATGACATACGTGTCTACTACATCGACATGACTGATACAATGACATGTCTGTTACAACGACATACCATACGTGTCTGTTACAACGACATGACATACGTGTCTACTACATCGACATGACTGATACAACGACATGTCTGTTACAACGACACACCATACGTCTCTGATAAAACGACATGACATACGTGACTGTTACAACGAGATGACTATTACAATGAATTACTGTTACATGACATGACTGTTACAATGACATGACATACGTGTCTGTTACATCGAGATGACTATTACAACGAAATGACTGTTACATTGACATGACTGTTACAATGACATGACATACGTGTCTACTACATCGACATGAATGATACAACGACATGTCTGTTACAACGACATACCATACGTCTCTGATAAAACGACATGCCATACGTGACTGTCACAACGAGATGACTATTACAACGAAATGACTGTTACATTGACATGACTGTTACATTGACATGCCTCTTACAATGACATGCCATACGTGTCTACTACATCGACATGACTGATACAACGACATGTCTGTTACAACGACATACATACGTCACTGATAAAACGACATGACATACATGTCTGTTACAACGAGATGACTATTACAACGAAATGACTGTTACATTGACATGACTGTTACAATGACATGACATACGTGTCTACTACATCGACATGACTGATACAACGACATGTCTGTTACAACGACATACCATACGTCTCTGATAAAACGACATGACATACGTGCCTGTTACAACGAGATGACTATTACAACGAAATGACTGTTACATTGACATGACTGTTACATTGACATGCCTGTTACAATGACATGACATACGTGTCTACTACATAGACATGACTGATACAACGACATGTCTGTTACAACGACATACCATATGTGTCTGATAAAACCACATGACATACGTGTCTGTTACAACGAGATGACTATTACAACGAAATGACTGTTACATTGACATGACTGTTACAATGATATGACATACGTGTCTACTACATCGACATGACTGATACAACGACATGTCTGTTACAACGACATACCATACGTCTCTGATAAAACGACATGACATACGTGTCTGTTACAACGAGATGACTATTACAACGAAATGACTGTTACATTGACATGACTGTTACAACGACATGACATACGTGTCTACTACATCGACATGACTGATACAACGACATGTCTGTTACAACGACATACCATACGTCTCTGATAAAACGACATGACATACGTGACTGTTACAACGAGATGACTATTACAATGAAATTACTGTTACATTGACATGACTGTTACAATGACATGACATACGTGTCTGTTACATCGAGATGACTATTACAACGAAATGACTGTTACATTGACATGACTGTTACAATGACATGACATACGTGTCTACTACATCGACATGAATGATACAACGACATGTCTGTTACAACGACAAGCCATACGTCTCTGATAAAACGACATGACATACGTGACTGTTACAACGAGATGACTATTACAACGAAATGACTGTTACATTGACATGACTGTTACATTGACATGCCTCTTACAATGACATGCCATACGTGTCTACTACATCGACATGACTGATACAACGACATGTCTGTTACAACGACATACCATACGTCTCTGATAAAACGACATGCCATACGTGACTGTTACAACGAGATGACTATTACAACGAAATGACTGTTACATTGACATGACTGTTACATTGATATGACTGTTACAATGACATGACATACGTGTCTACTACATCGACCTGACTGATATAACGACATGTCTGTTACAACGACATACCATACGTCACTGATAAAACAACATGACATACATGTCTGTTACAACGAGATGACTATTACAACGAAATGACTGTTACATTGACATGACTGTTACAATGACATGACATACGTGTCTACTACATCGACATGACTGATACAACGACATGTCTGTTACAACGACATACCATATGTGTCTGATAAAACGACATGACATACGTGACTGTTACAACGAGATGACTATTACAACGAAATGACTGTTACATTGACATGACTGTTACAATGACATGACATACGTGTCTACTACATCGGCATGCCTGATACAACGACATGTCTGTTACAACGTCATACCATACGTCTCTGACAAACGACATAACATACGTGACTGTTACAACGAGATGACTATTACAACGAAATGACTGTTACATTGTCATGACTGTTACATTGACATGACTGTTACAATGACATGACATACGTGTCTACTACATCGACATGCCTGATACAATGACATGTCTGTTACAACGACATACCATACGTGTCTGTTACAACGACATGACATACGTGTCTACTACATCGACATGACTGATACAACGACATGTCTGTTACAACGACACACCATACGTCTCTGATAAAACGACATGACATACGTGACTGTTACAACGAGATGACTATTACAATGAAATTACTGTTACATTGACATGACTGTTACAATAACATGACATATGTGTCTGTTACATCGAGATGACTATTACAACGAAATGACTGTTACATTGACATGACTGTTACAATGACATGACATACGTGTCTGTTACAACGACATGACATACGTGTCTGTTACAACGAGATGACTATTACAACGAAATGACTGTTACATTGGCATGACTGTTACAATGACATGACATACGTGTCTACTACATCGACATGACTGATACAACGACATGTCTGTTACAACGACATACCATACGTCTCTGATAAAACTACATGACATACGTGACTGTTACAACGAGATGACTATTACAACGAAATGACTGTTACATTGACATGACTGTTACATTGACATGACTGTTACAATGACATGCCATACGTGTCTACTACATCGACATGACTGATACAACGACATGTCTGTTACAACGACATACCATACGTGTCTGATAAAACGACATGACATACGTGACTGTTACAACGAGATGACTATTACAACGAAATGACTGTTACATTGACATGACCGTTACATTGACATGACTTTTACAATGTCATGACATACGTGTCTACTACATCGACATGACTGATACAACGACATGTCTGTTACAACGACATACCATACGTGTCTGATAAAACGACATGACATACGTGTCTGTTACAACGAGATGACTATTACAACGAAATGACTGTTACATTGACATGACTGTTACAATGACATGACATACGTGTCTACTACATCGGCATGCCTGATACAACGACATGTCTGTTACAACGTCATACCATACGTCTCTGACAAACGACATAACATACGTGACTGTTACAACGAGATGACTATTACAACGAAATGACTGTTACATTGACATGACTGTTACATTGACATGACTGTTACAATGACATGACATACGTGTCTACTACATCGACATGACTGATACAACGACATGTCTGTTACAACGATATACCATACGTCTCTGATAAAACGACATGACATACGTGACTGTTACAACCAGATGACTATTACAACAAATGACTGTTACATTGTCATGACTGTTACATTGACATGACTGTTACAATGACATGACATACGTGTCTACTACATCGACATGCCTGATACAATGACATGTCTGTTACAACGACATAACATACGTGTCTGTTACAACGACATGACATACGTGTCTACTACATCGACATGACTGATACAACGACATGTCTGTTACAACGACATACCATACGTCTCTGATAAAACGACATGACATACGTGACTGTTACAACGAGATGACTATTACAATGAAATTACTGTTACATTGACATGACTGTTACAATGACATGACATACGTGTCTGTTACATCGAGATGACTATTACAACGAAATGACTGTTACATTGACATGACTGTTACAATGACATGACATACGTGTCTACTACATCGACATGAATGATACAACGACATGTCTGTTACAACGACAAGCCATACGTCTCTGATAAAACGACATGACATACGTGACTGTTACAACGAGATGACTATTACAACGAAATGACTGTTACATTGACATGACTGTTACATTGACATGCCTCTTACAATGACATGCCATACGTGTCTACTACATCGACATGACTGATACAACGACATGTCTGTTACAACGACATACCATACGTCTCTGATAAAACGACATGACATACGTGACTGTTACAACAAGATGACTATTACAACGAAATGACTGTTACATTGACATGACTGTTACATTGATATGACTGTTACAATGACATGACATACGTGTCTACTACATCGACCTGACTGATATAACGACATGTCTGTTACAACGACATACCATACGTCACTGATAAAACAACATGACATACATGTCTGTTACAACGAGATGACTATTACAACGAAATGACTGTTACATTGACATGACTGTTACAATGACATGACATACGTGTCTACTACATCGACATGACTGATACAACGACATGTCTGTTACAACGACATACCATACGTGTCTGATAAAACGACATGACATACGTGACTGTTACAACGAGATGACTATTACAACGAAATGACTGTTACATTGACATGACTGTTACAATGACATGACATACGTGTCTACTACATCGGCATGCCTGATACAACGACATGTCTGTTACAACGTCATACCATACGTCTCTGACAAACGACATAACATACGTGACTGTTACAACGAGATGACTATTACAACGAAATGACTGTTACATTGACATGACTGTTACATTGACATGACTGTTACAATGACATGACATACGTGTCTACTACATCGACATGACTGATACAACGACATGTCTGTTACAACGATATACCATACGTCTCTGATAAAACGACATGACATACGTGACTGTTACAACCAGATGACTATTACAACGAAATGACTGTTACATTGTCATGACTGTTACATTGACATGACTGTTACAATGACATGACATACGTGTCTACTACATCGACATGCCTGATACAATGACATGTCTGTTACAACGACATAACATACGTGTCTGTTACAACGACATGACATACGTGTCTACTACATCGACATGACTGATACAACGACATGTCTGTTACAACGACATACCATACGTCTCTGATAAAACGACATGACATACGTGACTGTTACAACGAGATGACTATACAATGAAATTACTGTTACATTGACATGACTGTTACAATGACATGACATACGTGTCTGTTACATCGAGATGACTATTACAACGAAATGACTGTTACATTGACATGACTGTTACAATGACATGACATACGTGTCTACTACATCGACATGACTGATACAACGACATGTCTGTTACAACGACAAGCCATACGTCTCTGATAAAACGACATGACATACGTGACTGTTACAACGAGATGACTATTACAACGAAATGACTGTTACATTGACATGACTGTTACATTGACATGCCTCTTACAATGACATGCCATACGTGTCTACTACATCGACATGACTGATACAACGACATGTCTGTTACAACGACATACCATACGTCTCTGATAAAACGACATGCCATACGTGACTGTTACAACGAGATGACTATTACAACGAAATGACTGTTACATTGACATGACTGTTACATTGACATGACTGTTACAATGACATGACATACGTGTCTACTACATCGACATGACTGATATAACGACATGTCTGTTACAACGACATACCATACGTCACTGATAAAACAACATGACATACATGTCTGTTACAACGAGATGACTATTACAACGAAATGACTGTTACATTGACATGACTGTTACAATGACATGACATACGTGTCTACTACATCGACATGACTGATACAACGACATGTCTGTTACAACGACATACCATATGTGTCTGATAAAACGACATGACATACGTGACTGTTACAACGAGATGACTATTACAACGAAATGACTGTTACATTGACATGACTGTTACAATGACATGACATACGTGTCTACTACATCGGCATGCCTGATACAACGACATGTCTGTTACAACGTCATACCATACGTCTCTGACAAACGACATAACATACGTGACTGTTACAACGAGATGACTATTACAACGAAATGACTGTTACATTGTCATGACTGTTACATTGACATGACTGTTACAATGACATGACATACGTGTCTACTACATCGACATGCCTGATACAATGACATGTCTGTTACAACGACATACCATACGTGTCTGTTACAACGACATGACATACGTGTCTACTACATCGACATGACTGATACAACGACATGTCTGTTACAACGACCACCATACGTCTCTGATAAAACGACATGACATACGTGACTGTTACAACGAGATGACTATTACAATGAAATTACTGTTACATTGACATGACTGTTACAATAACATGACATATGTGTCTGTTACATCGAGATGACTATTACAACGACATGACTGTTACATTGACATGACTGTTACAACGACATGACATACGTGTCTGTTACAACGACATGACATACGTGTCTGTTACAACGAGATGACTATTACAACGAAATGACTGTTACATTGGCATGACTGTTACAATGACATGACATACGTGTCTACTACATCGACATGACTGATACAACGACATGTCTGTTACAACGACATACCATACGTCTCTGATAAAACTACATGACATACGTGACTGTTACAACGAGATGACTATTACAACGAAATGACTGTTACATTGACATGACTGTTACATTGACATGACTGTTACAATGACATGCCATACGTGTCTACTACATCGACATGACTGATACAACGACATGTCTGTTACAACGACATACCATACGTGTCTGATAAAACGACATGACATACGTGACTGTTACAACGAGATGACTATTACAACGAAATGACTGTTACATTGACATGACCGTTACATTGACATGACTTTTACAATGTCATGACATACGTGTCTACTACATCGACATGACTGATACAACGACATGTCTGTTACAACGACATACCATACGTGTCTGATAAAACGACATGACATACGTGTCTGTTACAACGAGATGACTATTACAACGAAATGACTGTTACATTGACATGACTGTTACAATGACATGACATACGTGTCTACTACATCGGCATGCCTGATACAACGACATGTCTGTTACAACGTCATACCATACGTCTCTGACAAACGACATAACATACGTGACTGTTACAACGAGATGACTATTACAACGAAATGACTGTTACATTGACATGACTGTTACATTGACATGACTGTTACAATGACATGACATACGTGTCTACTACATCGACATGACTGATACAACGACATGTCTGTTACAACGATATACCATACGTCTCTGATAAAACGACATGACATACGTGACTGTTACAACCAGATGACTATTACAACAAATGACTGTTACATTGTCATGACTGTTACATTGACATGACTGTTACAATGACATGACATACGTGTCTACTACATCGACATGCCTGATACAATGACATGTCTGTTACAACGACATAACATACGTGTCTGTTACAACGACATGACATACGTGTCTACTACATCGACATGACTGATACAACGACATGTCTGTTACAACGACATACCATACGTCTCTGATAAAACGACATGACATACGTGACTGTTACAACGAGATGACTATTACAATGAAATTACTGTTACATTGACATGACTGTTACAATGACATGACATACGTGTCTGTTACATCGAGATGACTATTACAACGAAATGACTGTTACATTGACATGACTGTTACAATGACATGACATACGTGTCTACTACATCGACATGAATGATACAACGACATGTCTGTTACAACGACAAGCCATACGTCTCTGATAAAACGACATGACATACGTGACTGTTACAACGAGATGACTATTACAACGAAATGACTGTTACATTGACATGACTGTTACATTGACATGCCTCTTACAATGACATGCCATACGTGTCTACTACATCGACATGACTGATACAACGACATGTCTGTTACAACGACATACCATACGTCTCTGATAAAACGACATGCCATACGTGACTGTTACAACAGATGACTATTACAACGAAATGACTGTTACATTGACATGACTGTTACATTGATATGACTGTTACAATGACATGACATACGTGTCTACTACATCGACCTGACTGATATAACGACATGTCTGTTACAACGACATACCATACGTCACTGATAAAACAACATGACATACATGTCTGTTACAACGAGATGACTATTACAACGAAATGACTGTTACATTGACATGACTGTTACAATGACATGACATACGTGTCTACTACATCGACATGACTGATACAACGACATGTCTGTTACAACGACATACCATACGTGTCTGATAAAACGACATGACATACGTGACTGTTACAACGAGATGACTATTACAACGAAATGACTGTTACATTGACATGACTGTTACAATGACATGACATACGTGTCTACTACATCGGCATGCCTGATACAACGACATGTCTGTTACAACGTCATACCATACGTCTCTGACAAACGACATAACATACGTGACTGTTACAACGAGATGACTATTACAACGAAATGACTGTTACATTGTCATGACTGTTACATTGACATGACTGTTACAATGACATGACATACGTGTCTACTACATCGACATGCCTGATACAATGACATGTCTGTTACAACGACATACCATACGTGTCTGTTACAACGACATGACATACGTGTCTACTACATCGACATGACTGATACAACGACATGTCTGTTACAACGACACACCATACGTCTCTGATAAAACGACATGACATACGTGACTGTTACAACGAGATGACTATTACAATGAAATTACTGTTACATTGACATGACTGTTACAATGACATGACATATGTGTCTGTTACATCGAGATGACTATTACAACGAAATGACTGTTACATTGACATGACTGTTACAATGACATGACATACGTGTCTACTACATCGACATGAATGATACAACGACATGTCTGTTACAACGACATACCATACGTCTCTGATAAAACGACATGCCATACGTGACTGTCACAACGAGATGACTATTACAACGAAATGACTGTTACATTGACATGACTGTTACATTGACATGCCTCTTACAATGACATGCCATACGTGTCTACTACATCGACATGACTGATACAACGACATGTCTGTTACAAACGACATACATACGTCACTGATAAAACGACATGACATACATGTCTGTTACAACGAGATGACTATTACAACGAAATGACTGTTACATTGACATGACTGTTACAATGACATGACATACGTGTCTACTACATCGACATGAATGATACAACGACATGTCTGTTACAACGACATACCATACGTCTCTGATAAAACGACATGCCATACGTGACTGTTACAACGAGATGACTATTACAACGAAATGACTGTTACATTGACATGACTGTTACATTGACATGCCTCTTACAATGACATGCCATACGTGTCTACTACATCGACATGACTGATACAACGACATGTCTGTTACAACGACATAGCATACGTCACTGATAAACGACATGACATACATGTCTGTTACAACGAGATGACTATTACAACGAAATGACTGTTACATTGACATGACTGTTACAATGACATGACATACGTGTCTACTACATCGACATGACTGATACAACGACATGTCTGTTACAACGACATACCATACGTCTCTGATAAAACGACATGACATACGTGCCTGTTACAACGAGATGACTATTACAACGAAATGACTGTTACATTGACATGACTGTTACATTGACATGCCTGTTACAATGACATGACATACGTGTCTACTACATAGACATGACTGATACAACGACATGTCTGTTACAACGACATACCATATGTGTCTGATAAAACCACATGACATACGTGTCTGTTACAAAGAGATGACTATTACAACGAAATGACTGTTACATTGACATGACTGTTACAATGATATGACATACGTGTCTACTACATCGACATGACTGATACAACGACATGTCTGTTACAACGACATACCATACGTCTCTGATAAAACGACATGACATACGTGTCTGTTACAACGAGATGACTATTACAACGAAATGACTGTTACATTGACATGACTGTTACAATGACATGACATACGTGTCTACTACATCGACATGCCTGATACAACCACATGTCTGTTACAACGACATACCATACGTGTCTGATAAAACGACATGGCATACGTGACTGTTACAACGAGATGACTATTACAACGAAATGACTGTTACATTGACATGACTGTTACATTGACATGACTGTTACAATGACATGACATACGTGTCTACTACATCGATATGACTGATACAACGACATGTCTGTTACAACGACATATCATACGTGTCTGATAAAACGACATGACATACGTGTCTGTTACAACGAGATGACTATTACAACGAAATGACTGTTACAACGACATACCATACGTATCTGATAAACGACATGACACCCGTGACTGTTACAACGAGATGACTATTACAACGAAATAACTGTTACATTGACATGACTGTTACAATGACATGACATACGTGTCTACTACATCGACATGACATACATGACTGCTACAATGACATAGCATGTAAACAGTCATTGAAAGCTGTCATCTGCTAATACAAAAGTTGTCAGCTACTATTTCAAAAGTTGTCATCGACTAAAACAAAACCCACGGATCTTTGATTGTGTACCCGTTAAAGTCATCATCGCTGTCGTCTCCGTGTTATGAACAAGCGGTCAATTTGGACATTAATAAGTCTCATGATGCTGATGTTTCCACGGGTTAAATATATTAGCAAGACCGTTGCTGTTAGTTGGCCAAGCCCTGAGTAAGTTGTATGTTTCCATTAATTTCAAAATGAATTTTATAGATACATTAAGTTGTCATGCATAAAAATAACTATAAGACTCTACCATCTCTCTACTATACATGAAAAAAAAAGGCATAGCCCCCACTTGTCTGTTATAACTCTACAAAATACAAGTCACACTAGTTGTACAACTTCAATAACGACTTTAACTACTACTACTATTACTACAACCACTACAAAAAAAAAAAAAAAAAGCACAACAGTAATAGAATATCAAAAGTACATTAATTTACTGTCTCTCTGTTAGACGGCTAGACCAGCTTAAGTTACCCAAGTGAGAAATTTCACAGAGAAATGGTGTCTTTGATCATAACAGGTCCCCCACTACGAGAGCTCACCCCGCCCATGGCGCCGAGAGGTTGAGAGGTCAACGAGCGGTCACCAGGCATCCCGACACGAAATGTCATGGTTAACTCCCCCTGCGCCGCCCGGTTTATGCACGCCGCGTGCCGCCCTATATATCTTTGTTAATTTAGCGCCTAAATGCGGGTCAATCTTTCTCTACTACTAGCTAGCTGTCAGGTACCAACAAAAGCCTCACGCTTCACCTGTCTCATTCAGCCTCTAATTCTGTGATCGCCTGTAGCATAGTGGTAAGTGTCTGGCCTGGCACGCCGTAGACCCGTGTTCGAAATCAGATGGAGACTGTTTTTTTTAAAATAATTCGGAATTTTTAAAATACGGAGCACCTGGAATAGCGGTCAACATCCGGCCACGAAATGTCACGGTCAACTCCCCCTGCGCCTACGGTACATTAGGCGCGCCGCGCGCCTACTATATATCTTTGTTAATTTAGCGCCTAAATACGGGTCAAATGGACCCTTGTATACTACTACTGGCTTGTTTTTGAGTGATTATATGAGAAGTTGTGAACACCTCCATATATGTCAGAGACGAACATCAGTGCATTGATTCGTACATAGTTATAATTATAATGCTTTATCCGTACATAGTTATAATTATAATGCATTTATCCGTACATAGTTATAATTATAATGCATTTATCCGTACATAGTTATAATTATAATGCATTTATCCGTACATAGTTATAATTATAATGCATTGATCTGCACATAGTTATAATTATAATGCATTTATTTTGTACATAGTTATAATTGTAATGCACTGATCCGTACATAGTTATAATTGTAATAATAGCAATATTGTGTATAATGCATAAAGAGACAGCCAAAAGTATTATAATTTCAAGCTAGTAGAATATATATCTTCAATTCTTCCGTCTTTCTCGCCATATGCCCTGTGCTTTAACGGGCACTATTGACAGGCTTCATCAACCTTTCCATTAGCTACAATCACTTGTTGGGACTGGGGACATATCCATTCTCTGATTGTATGTTCCCATAATTGTGTCTATTTACACAAACGTTAATAATACACATATAGAATATTACATACATTATGTCGCATTGAGGAGCCGCGATAGCTCAGTGGTTAGTGAACTGGAGTACAAAGGACAAGGGGTAGGGTTCGATCCCAACCGACGGCTTCCGGGTTCACCCAGTCTTAAATGGGTACCGATATTTTTCTGGAAAGTCAAGCGGCACGGGCGTAATACCGATCACATTACACCAAAATCATGTGCCGAAGGTCTGTAAAATGTATGGTCACTAACACCATATGCCCTATACGCCGTCACTTGCGTGACGGGTCACTAACACCATATTCCCTATACGCCGCCACTTGGCGTGACGGGTCACTAACACCATATTCCCTATACGCCGCCACTTGGCGTGACGGGTCACTAACACCATATTCCCTATACGCCGCCACTTGGCGTGACGGGTCACTAACACCATATTCCCTATACGCCGCCACTTGGCGTGACGGGTCACTATCACCATATTCCCTATACGCCGCCACTTGGCGTGACGGGTCACTTACACCATATTCCCTATACGCCGCCACTTGGCGTGACGGGTCACTAACACCATATTCCCTATACGCCGCCACTTGGCGTGACGGGTCACTAACACCATATTCCCTATACGCCACCACTTGGCGTGACGGTCACTAACACCATATTCCCTATACGCCACCACTTGTCGTGACGGGTCACTAACACCATATTCCCTATACGCCACCACTTGGCGTGACGGTCACTAACACCATGTTCCCTATACGCCGTCACTTGGCGTGACGGGTCACTAACACCATATTCCCTATACGCCGCCACTTGGCGTGACGGGTCACTAACACCATATTCCCTATACGCCGTCACTTGGCGTGACGGGTCACTAACACCATATTCCCTATACGCGTCACTTGGCGTGACGGGTCACTAACACCATATTCCCTATACGCCGTCACTTGGCGTGACGGGTCACTAACACCATATTCCCTATACGCCGTCACTTGGCGTGACGGGTCACTAACACCATATTCCCTATACACCGTCACTTGGCGTGACGGGTCACTAACACCATATTCCCTATACGCCGTCACTTGGCGTGACGGGTCACTAACACCATATTCCCTATACGCCGCCACTTGGCGTGACGGGTCACTAACACCATATTCCCTATATGCCACCACTTGGCGTGACGGGTCACTAACACCATATTCCCTATATGCAACCACTTGGCGTGACGGGTCACTAACACCATATTCCCTATACGCCGCCACTTGGCGTGACGGGTCACTAACACCATATTCCCTATACGCCGCCACTTGGCGTGACGGGTCACTAACACCATATTCCCTATAACGCCGCCACTTGCCGTGACGGGTCACTAACACCATATTCCCTATACGCCGCCACTTGGCGTGACGGGTCACTAACACCATATTCCCTATACGCCGCCACTTGGCGTGACGGGTCACTAACACCATATTCCCTATACGCCGCCACTTGGCGTGACGGGTCACTAACACCATATTCCCTATACGCCGCCACTTGGCGTGACGGGGGAACTTTACTTTTTTTTTTTTTTTACCTTCTTCTTCATCTGTTTCTGTTTCATATTCCTGGAACCATGCCTTCCATTCTTGATCTGTTTCTGTTTCATATTCCTGGAACCACGCCTTCCATTCTTGATCTGTTTCTGTTTCATATTCCTGGAACCATGCCTTCCATTCTTGATCTGTTTCTGTTTCATATTCCTGGAACACGCCTTCCATTCTTGATCTGTTTCTGTTTCATATTCCTGGAACTATGCCTTCCATTCTTGATCTGTTTCTGTTTCATAATCCTGGAACCATGCCTTCCATTCTTGATCTGTTTCTGTTTCATATTCCTGGAACCATGCCTTCCATTCTTGATCTGTTTCTGTTTCATATTCCTGGAACCACGCCTTCCATTCTTGATCTGTTTCTGTTTCATATTCCTGGAACCATGCCTTCCATTCTTGATCTGTTTCTGTTTCATATTCCTGGAACCATGCCTTCCATTCTTGATCTGTTTCTGTTTCATATTCCTGGAACCATGCCTTCCATTCTTGATCTGTTTCTGTTTCATATTCCTGGAACCACGCCTTCCATTCTTGATCTGTTTCTGTTTCATATTCCTGGAACCACGCCTTCCATTCTTGATCTGTTTCTGTTTCATATTCCTGGAACCACGCCTTCCATTCTTGATCTGTTTCTGTTTCATATTCCTGGAACCACGCCTTCCATTCTTGATCTGTTTCTGTTTCATATTCCTGGAACCACGCCTTCCATTCTTGATCTGTTTCTGTTTCATATTCCTGGAACCACGCCTTCCTTTCTTGATCTGTTTCTGTTTCATATTCCTGGAACCACGCCTTCCATTCTTGATCTGTTTCTGTTTCATATTCCTGGAACCACGCCTTCCATTCTTGATCTGTTTCTGTTTCATATTCCTGGAACCACGCCTTCCATTCTTGATCTGTTTCTGTTTCATATTCCTGGAACCACGCCTTCCATTCTTGATCTGTTTCTGTTTCATATTCCTAACCAGGCTTCCATTCTTGTCTGTTTTTTATTCCTGGAACCATGCCTTCCATTCTTGATCTGTTTCTGCTTCATATTCCTGGAACCATGCCTTCCATTCTTGATCTGTTTCTGTTTCATATTCCTGGAACCATGCCTTCCATTCTTGATCTGTTTCTGTTTCATATTCCTGAACCATGCCTTCCATTCTTGTTCTGTTTCTTTTTCATATTCCTGGAACCATGCCTTCCATTCTTGATCTGTTTCTGTTTCATATTCCTGGAACCACGCCTTCCTTTCTTGATCTGTTTCTGTTTCATATTCCTGGAACCACGCCTTCCATTCTTGATCTGTTTCTGTTTCATATTCCTGGAACCATGCCTTCCATTCTTGATCTGTTTCTGTTTCATATTCCTGGAACCATGCCTTCCATTCTTGATCTGTTTCTGTTTCATATTCCTGGAACCACGCCTTCCATTCTTGATCTGTTTCTGTTTCATATTCCTGGAACCACGCCTTCCATTCTTGATCTGTTTCTGTTTCATATTCCTGGAACCACGCCTTCCATTCTTGTTCTGTTTCTGTTTCATATTCCTGGAACCACGCCTTCCATTCTTGTTCTGTTTCTGTTTCATATTCCTGGAACCACGCCTTCCATTCTTTATCTGTTTCTGTTTCATATTCTTGGAACCACGCCTTCCATTCTTGATCTGTTTCTGTTTCATATTCCTGGAACCACGCCTTCCATTCTTGATCTGTTTCTGTTTCATATTCCTGGAACCATGCCTTCCATTCTTGATCTGTTTCTGTTTCATGTTCCTGGAACCATGCCTTCCATTCTTGATCTGTTTCTGTTTCATATTCCTGGACCACGCCTTCCATTCTTGATCTGTTTCTGTTTCATATTCCTGGAACCACGCCTTCCATTCTTGATCTGTTTCTGTTTCATATTCCTGGAACCACGCCTTCCATTCTTGATCTGTTTCTGTTTCATATTCCTGGAACCATTCCTTCCATTCTTGATCTGTTTCTGTTTCATATTCCTGGAACCACGCCTTCCATTCTTGATCTGTTTCTGTTTCATATTCCTGGAACCATGCCCATTCCATTCTTGATCTGTTTCTGTTTCATATTCCTGGAACCACGCCTTCCATTCTTGATCTGTTTCTGTTTCATATTCCTGGAACCACGCCTTCCATTCTTGATCTGTTTCTGTTTCATATTCCTGGAACCATGCCTTCCATTCTTGTTCTGTTTCTGTTTCATATTCCTGAACCACGCCTTCCATTCTTGATCTGTTTCTGTTTCATATTCCTGGAACCACGCCTTCCATTCTTGATCTGTTTCTGTTTCATATTCCTGGAACCACGCCTTCCATTCTTGATCTGTTTCTGTTTCATATTCCTGGAACCACGCCTTCCATTCTTGATCTGTTTCTGTTTCATATTCCTGGAACCACGCCTTCCATTCTTGATCTGTTTCTGTTTCATATTCCTGGAACCACGCCTTCCATTCTTGATCTGTTTCTGTTTCATATTCCTGGAACCATGCCTTCCATTCTTGATCTGTTTCTGTTTCATATTCCTGGAACCACGCCTTCCATTCTTGATCTGTTTCTGTTTCATATTCCTGAACCACGCCTTCCATTCTTGATCTGTTTCTGTTTCATATTCCTGGATCCACGCCTTCCATTCTTGATCTGTTTCTGTTTCATATTCCTGGAACCATGCCTTCCATTCTTGATCTGTTTCTGTTTCATATTCCTGGAACCACGCCTTCCATTCTTGATCTGTTTCTGTTTCATATTCCTGGAACCACGCCTTCCATTCTTGATCTGTTTCTGTTTCATATTCCTGGAACCATGCCTTCCATTCTTGATCTGTTTCTGTTTCATATTCCTGGAACCACGCCTTCCATTCTTGATCTGTTTCTGTTTCATATTCCTGGAACCACGCCTTCCATTCTTGATCTGTTTCTGTTTCATATTCCTGGAACCATGCCTTCCATTCTTGATCTGTTTCTGTTTCATATTCCTGGAACCATGCCTTCCATTCTTGATCTGTTTCTGTTTCATATTCCTGGAATCATGCCTTCCATTCTTGATCTGTTTCTGTTTCATATTCCTGGAACCACGCCTTCCATTCTTGATCTGTTTCTGTTTCATATTCCTGGAACCACGCCTTCCATTCTTGTTCTGTTTCTGTTTCATATTCCTGGAACCATGCCTTCCATTCTTGTTCTGTTTCTGTTTCATATTCCTGGAACCATGCCTTTCATTCTTGATCTGTTTCTGTTTCATATTCCTGGAACCACGCCTTCCATTCTTATCTGTTTCTGTTTCATATTCCTGGAACCATGCCTTCCATTCTTGATCTGTTTCTGTTTCATATTCCTGGAACCACGCCTTCCATTCTTGTTCCTTCCAACCTACAGTGTCTTTTGCCATGACCGTAATATTTTAATGTCCTCTTTAGATGATCTTATAAGCCAGTCCTTTATAATGTTTAGGTCTTACATATGTTTTCATTGTTCATTTTAATTGTCCAAGATATCTTAGGGATTTTTCTGTAGCATTTTGTTACGAATGAACCAACTTTATTCATTATTGATTGCGAAATTGTCCACGAATCACAACCATATGTTGCTATTGGGAAGATATGTTGCATGTGTCTGATTAATATGTTGTTATTATCACCACTGAGGAGAAAAAAAACAAGTTAAATCAGACTACAGCCGAACTAAATAATGAGTGGAGACGGCCAAGAGTGACCACAGACACCCGTTAACATCGTATGTGTCAGCTATCAATACTGAGATAATGAAGTTAGAGAATGTGAAGTTATGTCTGAGTCTCAATGTCCACGTTGTTGTCAGAGATAGTAGTGTTTACTGCATAAAAGATATAGCCGAGAATGTAGTGTATATTACGTAGAAGATAGTCGAGAATGTAGTGTATATTACATAGAAGATAGTCGAGAATGTAGTGTATATTACATAGAAGATAGTCGAGAATGTAGTGTATATTGCATAAAGATAGTCGCGAATGTAGTGTAAATCACATAGAAGATAATATATAATGTAGTGTAAATAACATTAAATTTGCAGCGAATATAGTGTATATTACATAGACGATAGTCGCGAATGTAGTATTTAATGCATAAAAGATAGTAACGAGTATAGTGCTAATTACACAGAAGATAGTTGCGAATGTAGTGTATTGTTTTTGTTATTGAGTTATTTTGGGATGGTTATCATTGCACTTAGAACATGTCGATAGGTGCTCAGATCCCCTCATCAGCAAGTCTCGCAGTGTCCAGTGACTGACGACTCCAGTTCTGTGTTGGTTGATAAGTCTTCTTACACGCCCACTAAGTTTCTTGTTTTTAGAGATATACACTATAGATATGTTGTGTATACTGCATAGAAGATAGTAGCGAATATAGTGTATATTGCCTAGAAGATAGTAGCGAATGTAGTGTATATTGCATAGAAGATAGTAGCGAATATAGTGTATATTGCATAGAAGATAGTAACGAATGTAGTGTATCTTGCATAGAAGATAGTAGCGAATGTAGTGTATATTGCATAGAAGATAGTAGCGAATGTAGTGTATATTGCATAGAAGATAGTAACGAATATACTGTATGTTGCATTTGAAGATAGTAGCGAATATAGCATATATTGCATAGAAGATAGTAGCGAATGCAGTATATATTGCATAGAAGATAGTAGCGAATATAGTATATATTGCATATAAGATAGTAGCGAATGGTGTGTGTATTACATTAATGGGAGTAGCGAATATAGTATATATTGCATAGCAGATCATCATCATCATCATCATCGAGTGCCGTCTCCGCAACGAAGGTTGACTACCATGGTGCGCCATTCTGCTCTGTCTCTTGCTTTGATGGTGCAGGTTGTCATAGGCTGATTTGTGCATCTTTTGATGTTACTCGTCCATGTTGGTCTTGGTCTGCCTCTGCCTCTTTTAAATTGAATTTTCCCCTCCGGGATCACTTTTAGTAGACTGCTGTGTCTTTTAACATGGCCCAAAAATCGCATTTGTCTTGTTTGAATTGTGTTTAGTAGTTCTCTTTTCATTTTTAGTTGTTTCAAGACTTTATCATTTGTTTTCTTTTCCTATCATCCAATTCTACCTATCCTTCTATATATCCACATTTCAAAGGCTTCAATTCTCTGTTCTGTTTTCTTGTCTAATGTTCCATGTTTCTGCACCATATAGGAATATTGAGATGATGTAACATTTTGCTATTCTTAGTTTTAGCCCTGGTGTTACTTGCATAGAAGATAGTAACGAATATAGTGTATATTGCATAGAAGATGAAAGCGAATGTAGTGTAAATTATATGAAAGGTAATATCAAATGTACCATAAATTACTTTGAAAGTTTTATAAAGGTAGTGTATGTTACAAAGACGATGGTATGAATATTAGTGTTAATTGCACGGGAGTTAAAGAAAACTATTGAGGCTGCAGAAATATGTGAAACGACACAAGCGTGATCGATCGAGGGACTCGTGAGTGCTCAGTTTGACAGAAAGGCCGGTAGTCTCTCGCATCTCCTGACCTCTGGGATATCTCTGACATCAGAGTCACAGTATCATTTTAGGTTCATCGAGTGACAGTAGCCTGGTCACATTCAGGCGCAGACTCATTGTCTGAATGGAGGTAGTTTCCTTATCAGGTATTAACATACTCCACTCTTTCCTTAAATTGCCCTCCAATATTTTAAGTTTTCTCTGATTTTAAACATTAATGGAAATATAATCAATCACTTAAGATATGCTGATGATACTGTATTGCTAGTAAACAAAAAATCATAAAGGTCTACAACAACTATTTAATAAAATAAACATGACAAGCAAAAAATGTGGATTATATATGAATATGAAAAAAGATTAAAACTATGATCATAAACAAAGATAATACTCAAAACCTACAAGTAGATATCAATTTGAAGATAAAGACATGGAGACAGTTCAGAGCAACAACTGCCTTCGACATACTGTAACTAGTGATGGAAAATTTAAAACTAAAATAAACAAAAGAATAAGAAGAATCGGGTGGAAAGAAAGAAAACAAACGATGAAGTCTTAAAAACAACTAAACATGAAAAGAGAACTAATAAACAAATTCAAACAGGACACATACAATTTTTGGGTCATGTTAAAGGACATAGTAGCCTACTAAATGTAATCTTGGAAGGGAAAAGAGGCAGAGGCAGACCAAGACTAACATGGACGAGTAACATCAACAGATGGACAAGTCAACCTATGCCAACCTGCACCATCAAAGCAAGAGACAGAGTGGAACGGCGCTCCATGGTAGCCAACCACCGATGTAGAGACGGCACTCAATGATGATGATGCTCCTGTTAAGTCTGTTTCCATCCTGTTCCTCTCTCTCTCTCTCTCTCTCTCTCTCTCTCTCTCTCTCTCTCTCTCTGTTGTTTAAAAGCTGATATATGCAGCCCGTCATTGCCACCCTTATTATCCGAGTCACATTGACACCGTACATTAGTCTATATTTTATGTTCATACCTCCTTACCTATACCTCAGTCTTGATGTAGTTTAGCTCTGATTAACTTAGGGCCTCACTCCATAAGGCTGTAGTTGTTAATTTGCCATCATCGGTCAAATTGACAACACTTGAAGCTGAATATTTAGTTTAGTTTAGTTTAGTTTATTTTAGTTTAGTTTAGTTTAGTTTAGTTTATTATAGTTTAGTTTAGTTTAGTTTAGTAGTTTCTGCAGCACTTCCTAACTGTTGCAGCACATCCCAAACTGTTGCAGCACCTCCCTAACTGTTGCAGCACCTCCCTAACTTGCAGCACATCCCAAATTGTTGCAGCACCTCCCTAACTGTTGCAGCACCTCCCTAACTTGCAGCACATCCCAAAACTGGTGCAGCACATCCCAAACTGTTGCAGCACCTCCCTAACTGTTGCAGCACCTCCCTAACTTGCAGCACATCCCAAACTGTTGCAGCACATCCCAAACTGTTGCAGCACATCCCACACTGTTGCAGCACATCCCAAACTGTTGCAGCACATTCCACACTGTTGCAGCACATCCCAAACTGTTGCAACACCTACCTAACTGTTGCAACACCTCCCTAACTTGCAGCACATCCTAAACTGTTGCAGCACATCCCAAACTGTTGCAGCACATCCTTAACCGTTGTAACACCTCCCTAACTTGCAGCACCTCCCTAACCCTGAATTGTGAAATGAGTGAGGGGTGAAGTAGTGAGCAAAAGTAGTGGTAACTGAGCAAAAGTAGTGTTAGCGGTAAAAGTAGTTGTAACTGAGCAAAGGTAGTGGTATCTGAGTAAAAATAATGGTAACAGCAAAAGTAGTGGTAACAGCAAAAGTAGAGGTAACTGAGCAAAAGTAGTGGTAACAACAAAGTATCAGCAAGATTAGTGGTAACTAGGCAAAAGTGTTGTTCAATTGCGTGACCCGTCTGTGGTAAAATTGTAGTGCCTTTATACGATGTTGTTTCATTTGATGTCCTCATAAGTATTAACATACAGAACTGGATCATGGAGGAACATGTTCGTGACTGTGAAGGTCAGTCTGTGGCAGAATAGGACTAACGTAATATGCATAGGCAGGTGATGATTTGAACAAATATGAGAATGAACATTTATGAAACTTTAGCAAACTGAGAGTGTTTATGTGTGGACGTTTTCAAATCTGAGGAATTACGCTTGGAGGCTTGGACAAATCTGAGAATATTCATGTGAGGACATTATACAATGTGAAAATAGTAAGACACAGCTGTCACTCAAAGTTTAAGAGCAATTCACATAATGGAAGCATACATTCAGTTGTGTAGTATCGTTCCTACTCTACAACCATCGCACTCTAATGTGTATTATTTTATTCCTTCTGTTACCTTTCAGCTCGCAGTGGAGCACAGATCTTTAACAAACACTTTACAAGCTGTCTTTTGTTACCTTTCAGCTCCCAATGGAGCACAGATCTTTAACAAATACTTTACAAGCTGTCTTTTGTTACCTTTCAGCTCCCAGTGGAGCACAGGTCTTTAACAAATACTTTACAAACTGTCTTCTGTTACCTTTCAGCTCCCAGTGGAGCACAGGTCTTTAACAAATACTTTACAAACGGTCTTCTGTTACCTTTCAGTTCCCAGTGGAGCACAGGTCTTTAACAAATACTTTACAAGAGGTTCCGTTTAGTGTCATTCTCTTAAAAGCTTCCCCATCTTCTTCATTCTCTGTTTCTACTTTTATTCTTAAGAATATATTAACCATCCACTTTATCTTCTCCCATGTTACTAAAGAGAAATGAAAACGTTCTGAAAGAGGCCAAAGCAAAAAGAGAGCTAATTTCCAATATTAGGAAGAAACAATCATCATTTGTTGGCCATGTAATGAGAAGAGAACCGGCTGAAATATATTGTAACAACTTGGAAAATTGAGGGACGAAGAGATAGAGGGAAGCAAAGAGAAAAGATACCAGACAGCTTAAGAGAATGGCTTGGCAGAAGGCCAACAACAGAAATGACAAATAGCTGTCAATCATCGAAAGTTGTGGAGAGACATGATCACCTACGCCGGCAGGCCCGGTACTTGATGATGATACTATACAAAAACGTCTGTTGTGTAGTACACTAATTGTACTTAAGTATGTGTTCTATCGAGCACTATTATCTTTGTCTATCTATTTATCCACTGGTGTTTGCTACTTACCTATTTTTCCAATTTAGTCATGTTAATCCTGCCATCTCTATCCTCTAATTTAGCGTAACCATCCATTAATGGCAGTCGGTATTTAAGTAACTGTCGTTTTTGTTGTTCTCCATGTTCCACAGTTATATAATATGACTTGATTTAACATTTGAGTTGAAATTTTAATTTTGCATTTATCCTAATTTATTTGGGTTTCAGAGTTTCCTAGTGCAATGGTTACTTCTCCTTTTTTTTTTTTTTTGCTTCCTTATTTTGGAATCATAGTAGCATTATGTAGATCATAGGTCTTCAACAAACACTTTCAACTCCATGTAGAATATAGGTCTTCAACAAACACTTTCATCTGCCTGTAGAGCATTGATCTTCAGCAAACACTTTCATCTGCCTGTATAGTATAGATCTTCAACAAACACTTTCAACTCCCCGTAGAACATACGTCCTCAACAAACACTTTCAACTCCCTGTAGATCATAGGGAGTTCAACAAACACTTTCAACTCCCTTTGGAGCATAGGTCTTCAACAAATACGTTCAGCTCCCTGTGGAGCATAGGTCTTCAACAAATACTTTCCAAGTAGTTCTGTTTCTTGCAATTTTTTTAAGATCATTCCATGCCATCCCGAGCATCTTTATTTCAGTTTCCATCTGTTTTCTCCAAGAATATTTAGGTCTTCCTCTTTGTCTTCTTCCCTGGGTTCCAAAAAAGGCCTGTTGTACAAAACTCTCAGCTGGCTTCCTCAATGCGTGTCCTATCCAGCGCACCGTCTTCGCTGTATCTCTTTATCCACCGGTATTTGACTGGTACATTTCCATAATTCTATGTTAGCGATTTTGTCCTGCCATTTCCATCCTTTTATTCTGCGCAAGCATTCATTAATGACGGTCTGTATCTTCATTATTGTCATTTGTGTTGGTTTCCATGTTTCACAGTCATATAATAGGACTGACTTAACATTGGAGATGAAAATCGTATTTGTGTAACCTAATTTCTTTGGATTTCCATATGTTTCCCAGTGCAATGAATGATCCTCTTGATTTATATATATATATATAATATATATATATATATACCTTATTTTTGGTATCATTCTCTGTTCCCCCTCTTTATCTATATTACTGCCTAGATATATGTTAGATAATACGTCTAGTAGAGGTATTTCTCATATTGTTATTTGGTTATTGCCAACTGTATTAATTCTCAATATTTTGGTTCGATCTCTATTTATTTTCAGTCCCAGCTGTTGTGATCTGTCATCAAGTATGCTTATTATGTCTTGCATCTGTTGATGATTATGTAATATATAAGAGCTATGCCATCAGCAAAGTCTAAATCATTAAGTTTATTAGTCAGTAACCACTGGATTCCGTTTCTGTTGTTCTGAATTATTTTCATATTCCAATCTATGGCTAGTCGAAAGAAAAATGGAGACAGAAGGCATCCCTGCCTTACTCATGTTCTTATTTCAAATTATTTGCTTTTCCTAAAACCAGCTTGTTCATCTCTCAAATGTTTTTCTATGGCCTCTTTTAGTCTCTCCAGAATGATTCTGCTTAGTACTTTTCCTGGTACTGATTGTAACATAATTCCTCTATAATTTGTGCATTCTTGTAAACTTCCTTTCTTTGGTAGTTTGATCATATAACCTTCTTTCCAGTCTTTAGGTATTTCTTTCTTTTCCCATATTTTATTTAGTAGATTATGTAACATCTTGGTAGAGGTGTTAATATCTGCTTTGATGGCTTCAGAATGAATTTCATCTGGTCCTGTTGATTTCCATTTTTTAATAACTTGACTTTCATTATTCTTCCTTGTTTGATTTTCCACAGTTAACGTGTAACTCTCCTCTTATCGTAGTATATCTGGAGGGTTATTTGGGTTGGGTCTATTCAAGAGTTCTTCAAAGTACTCCTTCCATCTCTTTAATTGTTCCCTTATATTACTAAGCAGATTTGATTTTCTTTCTTATCTCTTAATAAGGGCATTGATCTGTTTGTAAGTTTCAGCTTAATTTCTTTGTGCTGTTGTTCTTTCATATTCCCTTTATTTGCTGCTTCTTCTGCCTCTTTAGCTAGTTCATCTATATATTTCCACTTATCCCTTTTAATGCATCTTCTAACTTCTTTGTTCACCTCTGTGTAAGCTTCCTGTTTATTGGCTTTATTACTTCTCGCTATACTTTTAACTAAATCTACTTTCTTATTCTTTATTTCTTTAATTTTATTCAGGGTCTCTGCTGTCATCCATGCCTTATTCTGGCGTTCTCTTTTCACCAGCGTCTCTTTTCCGCAGCGTTTCTTGGCATGTCCCCTTCCATATCTATCCTTTACCTGTTTCTAATGATCTTCTATATCTATTGTATTTTCTAGTTGTTGGATGACTTGGTACTTGTTTGATACTGTGACTACAAATTTATCTTTAATTCCTTGTTCTTTAAGAAAACCTGCATTGAAATACTGTTTACCTTTAAATGTTGTGGTATATATATTTTCAGTTTAAGTTTAAGTTTGGCTAGGAGAAGATGATAATCTGAAGCCATTTGACCCTCTATATACTTTTACATCATGTAAGGATGACGTAAACTTTGTATTGATACGTGGTCAATTTGATTCTCCGTTCTATGATCTGGTGTTTTTATGTTTTCTTTTATGTTGGAATATCGTTCCTCCTAGGCTCATTTTATTAAGAGCACAAAAGTTCGCGAACATCATTTCATTCTCATTCATTTCTCCAAGTCCATGTTTTCCCATGATCTCTTCAAAGCCACAGTTGTCTGATCCTACTTTTTCGTTTAGATCTCCCATTAAGATTATAAACCCTCCGCTCTTCTTCTACCCATCCGACATTAACCGTTGGTAGATTCATCTTTAACTCATCTTTTGTTGGTAAGAACTGGAGAATCTATCTTTAAACCCTTAATTCTTTTTTATTATTACATTGGTGATCGATTCTTTTGATTCTTAGTATTTTATTTTTTGTTTTAATTTGCTTTTCTTATTTCTTGACCATACAGCTTCCAATACTATCAGTGTTTTATTGTGCTTCCATTGATAACATTATAGCTACCCCTTCAACATGTTGTGCTCCTGGTTTCTGGTGTCCCGATAAAATCATTTCTTCGGTGTTTAGTTTTATCCTTTCTGTTCCTAACGATCTTGTTTTGCACATTCCTAGAATATCTATTTTGTGTTTTGTCATTTCTACTGCCACTTGTGCAGCTTTTCCTTGTTCATTTATTACATCGTACTTTCCAGATGCCAATTCTGGAGGATTTTCTGGAAGACAAAAGGCGAGTCGGCGACCCTGACTCCTTGCGGTTTTCTCCCGGATTGCGTCATACATCTCTTTGATAGAGAAACCTTGTCTTTCCTGGATGACGGATTTACTTTTTTTTCTTTTCTTTGATTTGTCCAAGTTATGAATTTTTTGCGGCTTATATTTTTACAATACAGGATAGCCAGTCCCATTCCCAATTCTCCTTAGTTTCCTCTTACGAACACGCCTGTAGGGAACAATTCTTTACTCCCCTTTCGGGTCCCGCCAGCACACGGGCGATTTCTTCAAGTGCTTTCTGGTATGCCAACTGCATGAAATCTCGTGATTTTCATATTATCTCTGTTTATTTTCAGTCCTAGCTGTTGTGATCCTCTTCAGGTAAACTCATTTGATCTTGCATCTGTTGACGATTATGTGAGATGAGAGCTATATTATCAATACAATCTAGCTCATTAAGTTGCTTGAGTGACCACTGGATCCTAGACCTGTTGTTCTGTTATTGTCATAATCCAATCACTGCCTTCTTGACAGAGAAATAGAGACACCCCTGCCTCACTCCTGTTCTTGCTTCACGTGTCTCTATAACATCTCCTTTATGTGCAACAACGCATTTCATTCCAATAAACAAATATCGCATTTAACAGGTTCATGAACTCTTTATGGATTCCATAATGACGCAGCAAATTCTACAACATTTCTCTCTGTGAAACTATAATGCCGATTTAAAATCTACAAACGCCAGTGTAAGGTGGGAACTAAAGATTGTACAGCTATTTTATGGACTCTTCCCGGCATGCCGGTACAAGCACCATGTACCTGAGGCTTTATTGTGGTTATTGGTAGACATTTTAAACAGAAGACTCAAATAGAAATCCCTTCCGTCTCGTCGGTACAATTTGTGTACCAAGCTTTCTACTTAAAAGACGAATCAATTCTCTAACGATTAGAAAGTTTAGGCTGCATTTTGACATTAATTGTTAGCTTTTAAATGATGATAATATCAAAAAATTGTTCTCGTCCATTAGAGACTTTTTTGTCCATAATTTATCTGCATCTGAACGAGATAAAGTGCTTATTCGGTCATATGCTGGATACAAATAATAATACATAAATATTATTATATAGGGAACTTCCGAGGCGATAATAGGGAATAATAGAACAAAGTATGTGTTAGCACTCGGAAAAATGACAGACAAACAACAACAGAAAAAAAAAAGAACAATATATGGTCCGAAGCAGGATTCGAACCCGTACTCCATGGCACCGCGCCTTGCCACGAGAAGCCGAACACTTGGTACACTGCTTGGTACATTATTTGGTCATACAAAGATCTGTTTTGTTTATTCTGTTCGTGTATTTGATACATTAACAACAGGACGATTAGAGGTACAGATGTAAAGGAAAACATAAATCACGAGCCATCCTTCCACGCCTACAGCTACCTACCCCCTCTAATGTTTACAATCTTATATTTCTGACCGTGTCTGAGAAGTAAACAAAGATTGTGTAGTTCTCTTATTCGTTGTCATAGTTTAGTGTCAGGTGAGTCACGAGCATGAATATCGCTGTTTATAACAGGTCTTCGTGTCTGTCCTGGTTTATCTTTCCCACATTTTACTGAGGGGTCACGAGTGTAATCTTAGATCATTATGTATTTCACATGCTTGTAGAATGTGACTCTGACGGCCAGTTTGGCACGTGTAAGGTGGGACAGCAGTCGTTTTCACTTTACAGACATGAGAATTTAGCATGTGAGGAGGCAATGTCGAGGGTCGGGTTTGGTTTGTGATTTGTTTGCATTCAGTCGTTAGATTGAATTTGGGGTTATCTCTAATCTGTTTTTGTGTGTATGTGTGCGTATGTGTGCGTACGTGTGTATGTTGATCTAATGTCACGTGGTTTGTGCGAAACGTTAGCTTTTACATTCATAAACCGGAACATTTTAAAAAGCAATATTTTTTTTAAATAAGTAAATTTCCCGGATGTTGTTAGAGAGGCATGAACTGGTTAACCCGGGAAGTGCTGCAATACTAGGTCTTCTATATCAACAAAGCCCTTCACTGAGTGGAGCACGAAGATCCTAGCTGTGCTAAATAGTGTGTTGTACCACAGACGATCCTAGCTGTGCTAGCTAGTGTGTTGTACCACAGACGATCCTAGCTGTGCTAGCTAGTGTGTTGTACCACAGACGATCCTAGCTGTGCTAGCTAGTGTGTTGTACCACAGACGATCCTAGCTGTGCTAGCTAGTGTGTTGTACCACAGATGATCCTAGCTGTGCTAGCTAGTGCGTTGTACCACAGACGATCCTAGCTGTGCTAGCTAGTGCATTGTACCACAGACGATCCTAGCTGTGCTAGCTTGTGTGTTGTACCACAGACAATCCTAGCTGTGCTAGCTAGTGTGTTGTACCACAGAAGATCCTATCTGTGCTAGCTAGTGTGTTGTACCACAGAAGATCCTATCTGTGCTAGCTAGTGTGTTGTACCACAGATGATCCTAGCTGTGCTAGCTAGTGCGTTGTACCACAGACGATCCTAGCTGTGCTAGCTAGTGCATTGTACCACAGACGATCCTAGCTGTGCTAGCTAGTGCATTGTACCACAGACGATCCTAGCTGTGCTAGCTAGAGTGTTGTACCACAGACGATCCTAGCTGTGCTAGCTAGTGTGTTGTACCACAGAAGATCCTATCTGTGCTAGCTAGTGCATTGTACCACAGACGATCCTAGCTGTGCTAGCTAGTGCATTGTACCACAGAAGATCCTATCTGTGCTAGCTAGAGTGTTGTACCACAGACGATCCTAGCTGTGCTAGCTTGTGTGTTGTACCACAGACTGTTATCGTCTAGCCTGGAGGTTCAGATCAGCTGTGAGTTGTTGAAAGAACACAAAGATCGAGCTTTGCTTTTTTAAAATTTAGTGCACAACCTTTTCTCTAGGTGAATCTCGATCATAGGGTCTCTGTTTCACTGGACGATTTATATTTCACTGGAGGATTCTGTATCACTGAAAGATTGCAGCACCATTGGAAGATTCCAGTATCGCAGGAGGATTCCAGTATCACTAAAGGATTTCTTTATCACTGGAGGATTTTAGTATCATTGGGAGATTTTTGTATCACGGCGGGATTTTTATATCACTGGAGGATTCCAGTATCACTGCAGGACTTTAGTATTACTGGAGGATTTCAGTATCGTGTTTAAGATCTCTGTTTCACGAGAGGATTTCAGTATCATGTTTATGATCTCTGTTTCACGAGAGGATTTCAGTATCATGTTTATGATCTCTGTTTCACGAGAGGATTTCAGTATCATGTTTATGATCTCTGTTTCACGAGAGGATTTCAGTATCATGTTTATGATCTCTGTTTCACGAGAGGATTTCAGTATCATGTTTATGATCTTTGTTTCACGAGAGGATTTCAGTATCGTGTTTATGATCTCTGTTTCACGAGAGGATTTCAGTATCATGTTTATGATCTTTGTTTCACGAGAGGATTTCAGTATCGTGTTTATGATCTCTGTTTCGCGAGAGGATTTCAGTATCATGTTTATGATCTCTGTTTCACGAGAGGATTTCAGTATCGTGTTTAAGATCTCTGTTTCACGAGAGGATTTCAGTATCATGTTTATGATCTCTGTTTCACGAGAGGATTTCAGTATCATGTTTATGATCTCTGTCTCACTTGAGGACCTCTGCCACCACTTACTGGAAGTCAAAATTGTTTGTGTTCGTTGATTAGTGCCGATGAGGACCAAGCTGTCGTGGTCTTTCTCGTTATGGTGGCGCCTTAGATGGCTAACGAAGCTGATAATAGCACTGACATGTTTACTTCAAAAAACATGTGTTGAATGTTGATCTGTCAAGGAAATGTTGATGTGTTGAATGTTGGACTGTCGAGAAATATGTTGATGTGTTGAATGCTGATCTGTCGAGGAAGATGTTGATGTGTTGAATGTTGATCTGTCGAGGAAGATGCTGATGTGTTGAATGTTGGCCTGTCGAGGAGGATGATGAGGTTCAAGTTTGATTTGCGAAGTGATTGTTTCTGAAGTATATCATTTATCCTTTTTTTGCTTTTTACTTCTAAGATTCTCTCCCCATCGTAATTTTCCTTCCTCCTGTTGAGTGACTGGAGGCCGCGATAGCTCAGTGGTTAGTGAACTGGACTACAAAGGACAAGAGCTAGGGTTCGATTCCAACCGACGACTTCCTGTTCATCCAGCTTTTAATGGGTACCGAATTTTTTTTCTGGGAAAGTAATGCGGAAAATACCGACAACATTACCACAAAAATCATGTGCCGAA
>JAVIAB010000051.1:152518113-152599820 GCA_032433765.1 Megaustenia siamemsis | reverse complement strand
AGAGTTATTGAGTTATTTGCGGGTCATCATCATTGCACTCCGAACATGTCCATAGGTGCTCAGATCCCCTCCTCAGCAATTCCCGCAGTGTCCAGCGACTGACGACTCCAGTTCTATGTTGGTTGATAAGTCTTCTTACACGGCCCAAGTTTCTCATTTCTGGCTGTGCCCATCTTAACTCCCATTCCATCATCCGAAGAAGTGACGTGGATCTGTGTTTGTCGAAGTCCTGTGCTCTTCCCACATCTCGAAGGGCATTGATGATGTCCGCCCGATCCATTGGTTGCCCGTCCTCAACGACAGCGCAGCTAGCCAACCTGTCCGCTCTTTCATTTCCCCGTACTCCCGCATGTCCAGGGACATAGACAAAGGTGACCTTACGTATTTTGGATTTCTGCAACGACTCTACCCATTGCATGCGTACAAGCCCGCCTCCACTTTTTTTTATCATGCTCATCGAATCACTCAGTATACATGCGTGGATGTAGTCTTGTGACTCTAACCATTTGAATGCCTTGGTCACTGCCATCACTCCATTGTCATGCTACTCGTGGTCACGACGTATGCACCACTGTCTTCCTTGGCTATTCTGCCTGCCGAGCGTGCTGTAAATGCCCATGCACTTCTTTCGTGTCGTCTTACAGATCCGTCTGTATAGATGACTGCATCTTTCTCATCGGTGTTATCGCAGATGAGACCGTTGACCTCAGCATTAACCACGACCGGGTTCTGTTCCCTACTTTCCTGTCGAGTGTGACAATACATGAGAAAGTCCCTTGAATGACGTAGGCACCGGTATCCACTCCTCACCAACGCTGATATTGGTAAGCCCACAGACCTGTTTGATGACATCTTCTGCTCGGCCCACCATGATTTGCCTGGTTACCTTTCTCTGTGTTGAGCACGTGGTGCAATGGATGCTCTGTATCTGTACTAATCTTCAGGTATGCTCGTGCTCTCCAGATCTTGATTCTGTCATCCATGGTTGGAAAGTCAAGAAGATACCTCATTGCTACACAGGGAGTGTCCCTCGTACATCCAGGATAATGCGCATGGCTTCATTTGTATTTTCTCCAGCCTATCAATTTGTGTCGTACTGACAGTAAGAATGGCCAGGGCATACTCGATTGGTGCGAGGACTAATCCTGGAACAGAAGAGTAAGTAGCCTCTGCTCGATGTTGGCAGCTGCCATGACCTTCAAGGCGGCTAATCCTTTGCGGGATTTTGTTATCACATGGTCGACGTGGTCCCGAAAACACAGGCTGCGATCAAACTTAACTCCGAGGTATGTCATCAACTTGTCCCTGGTACCTCATCAGCTCCCATTCGTACTACCGTGTGGTCGTATTAACGATATGATTGTTAAGGGAGAACCATGAAACTGATGCTTTATTAGGATTAACCAAGGCACCTGAAACCCCACACCAGGAAGAAATGCGATCGAGTTCGTCTTGCATTGTGGAGGCGATTCCCCGTCTGTCTCTTCCCTGTCGATATACCAGAATATCATCAGCAAAAGTCATAGTTCTTCCCTCCCATCCAGCTGTTGGGCTGTGTTAAATAGAACTGGTGACAATGGTGAGCCTTGTGGCAGCCCGGACAAATGGATGTTGGCTCGGAAGACCAACTTCCACATCTGAGTATCACCTCCTCTGAAACAGTGCCGCGGCGATCCATCTAATGAGAAGAGGGCTCAAATTTGAGGAGCATATACATGATATATTCAAATGGTTCCCTGTTGTATGCATCCTCCAGATCTATAGCAGCAGCACATGTCTCCTCTCGTCTGTGGAAGTCTTCGAAGACGTCATAGGCAAATACTGCAGCATTGAGCCATGTCTCTTTGTTATATCTATAACCTCCGAGTGTGGTGGGAATACGCGTTTCTGTTCAAGGCGACAGGTGAGGACACGGGCAATTATTTTCTCCAGCAGCTTGCCCGCAGTGTTCTGCATGTGATGATTCTGTAGGCACTGATCTGAGAATGGTCCTTGTTTGGCTTCGGTAGCGGTAGTAAGTAGCTGTGTAGCCACTCCTCCTTAATCTGGCCACTCCGAATACTGGCATTAAACTCATGCAAGAAACAGAACTACTTGGAAAGTGTTTGTTGAAGACCTCTGCTCCACATGGAGCTGAAAGGTAGAAGAGAGTGTGGAAAAGATATATGTTAAATGAAATTATCTCCTCCGTCCAACCAGTATGGCACTTGATGATGGTGATAATCATCATCATTGCGTGCCGTCTCCGCATCGAAGGTTGACTACCATAGAGCGCCATTCACTCTGTCACTTGCTTTTGATGGTGCAGATTGTCATAGGTTGACTTGTCCATCTTTTTGTTACTCGTCCATGTCAGTCTTGATCTGCCTCTGCCTCTTTTACCTTGTATTTTCCCTTCCAATATTACTATTTTTAGGCTCTTGTGTCTTATAACAAGCCCACAGATTTCATTTGTCTTGTTTCTAATTGTGTTTAGTAGTTCTCTTTTCATTTTTAGTTGTTTTTAAAATTTATCGTTTGTTTTCTTTCTTTCCATCCAATTCTACCTATTCTTCTATATCCACATTTCAAAGGTTTCAATTTTCTGTTCTGTTTTCTGTATAATGTCCATGTTTCTGCACCATACAGGAATATTGAGAAGATGTAGCATTTTCCCATTCTTAGTTTTAGCCCTGGTGTTGTTTGTTTTGATGTTAGTATAGTTTTCATGACATTAAACTTACTTTTTGCCATACCTATTCTTTTGTTTTTTCAGATGTACATTTTCCATCACTGGTTATAGTATGTCCCAGGTAGTTGTAGCTATGAACTGTCTCCAGATGTATGCCTTCAACTGTGATATTTAATTGTAAGCCTTGAGAATTTTCTTTGTTTATGATCATAGTTTTAATCTTTTTGATATTCATATCTAGTCCATATTTTCTGCTTGTCATGTTTACTACATTAAGTAATTGTTGTAGATCTTTAGTTAGGATTTTCTGCTAGTAGTACAGTATCAGCAGCATATCTTTGGTTATTGATTATCTTTCCGTTAATGTTTAGGCCTGGCATCTCTGTGAAGTTTTTAAAGATTTGCTCAGTGTATAGATTGAACAAGCTTGGTGATAGGATGCATCCTTGTCTTACTCCTCTTTTTATGTCCATGGGTGTAGAGTTCTCCTTGTTATATTTTATTATTGCTGTTTGCTCCCAGTACAAATTACATATCAGTCGTATGTCTGTGTCATCCAGATTTATATCTTTTAGGCAGTCTATAAGTTGATTATGGTGTATTCTATCAAATGCTTTGGTGTAGTCTATAGAAGCAGCCATTTGTTGGTTTGTTGTACTTTTAATCAATGTCCTCTTGCTGAATATGGCATCTTTTGTCCCACTGTTTTTCCTGAATCCAAATTGCTGCTCATCTAATTCATAATTAATTTTATTCTGAATCCTTCCTTGTATAACTTTTAGTAAAATTTTGGTTACCTGGCTCGTTAGGCTTATTGTTCTAAAATCACTGCATTCAACTGTACCATTCTTTTTTCGGCGATGCAATGAAAGTTAATGTTTTTTAGTTCATTTGGTATGTATCCCGTTGGTATATGTCATACATAAGTCTGTGATCACTGCAATGCCAAAATCTTCTAGTGCTTGTATCATCTCTATCTGTATTTTGTTAGGTCCTGCTGCCTTTCCCTTTTTCGTTGGTTTTATGCTTTTCTTCTTCAGATTTCAGGATTTTATAGTTGGATGTACATTTTATAAATCGTTTTTTTTTTGGTCCCTTTCGTCATGAAATAATTCTTTATATATTCCTGCCATCTATCGATTATATCTTTGTTGTCTGTAGCATTCTTCCCTCTTTGTTTGCAATACATCCGCTTCCTGCAGCTTTTTTTGTCTTTATTAGTCATTCTATTTATTTCTGTGTGCATCCCTCTTAATTTTTTTTTACTTTCCATAGATTTTACTTCTAGCACATTTGTTCAGCCAGTCTTATTTTGCCTTTTTGCACATTTTTCGTATTTCATTATCAATTTTCTTGTATCAGGCAGTGTTCTTCGCTTGTCTTTTTTCTTCCAATTTTTCTTAAGATGTTTCTGTTGTAAAAATGGTGATAAAGATTGTTATATTCGTGGTTACATTTTACATTTCATTGCCAAACAGAACCTCGTTACCTTGTCTTGTGTTGCTGTTGTAGAGTTATCTTGTCTTGTGTTGCTGTTGCAGAGTTCTTGTCTTGTGTTGCTGTTGTAGAGTTACCTTGTCGTTGCTGTTGTAGAGTTACCTTGTCTTGTGTTGCTGTTGTAGAGTTACCTTGTCTTGTGTTGCTGTTGTAGAGTTACCTTGTCTTGTGTTGCTGTTGTAGAGTTACCTTGTCTTGTGTTGCTGTTGTAGAGTTACCTTGTCTTGTGTTGTTTGTTGTAGAGTTACCTTGTCTTGTGTTGCTGTTGTAGAGTTACCTTGTTTTGTGTTGATGTTGTAGAGTTACATTGTCTTGTGTTGCTGTTGTAGAGGTATCTTGTTTTGTGTTGATGTTGTAGAGTTACCTTGTCTTGTGTTGCTGTTGTAGAGGTATCTTGTCTTGTGTTGCTGTTGTAGAGTTACCTTGTCTTGTGTTGCTGCTGTAGAGTTACCTTGTCTTGTGTTGCTGTTGTAGAGTTACCTTGTCTTGTGTTGCTGTTGTAGAGTTACCTTGTCTTGTGTTGCTGTTGTAGAGGTACCTTGTCTTGTGTTGCTGTTGTAGAGTTACCTTGTCTTGTTGTTGCTGTTGTAGAGGTATCTTGTCTTGTGTTGCTGTTGTAGAGTTATCTTGTCTTGTGATCTGTTGTATAGTTTTTGTCTTGTTATGTTGTTGTATAGTTATCTTGACCTGTGATGCTGTTGTAGAATTATGTTGATGTTGGAATCCATCTTACTCTGAGTCCGCCTTGAGCCTAGTACTATTCGTCACTATCTTGTAAACGTCACGTGCTGTACAGGATGAACCTGTAACATGATCATTTGCCACCGTTAATGCCTTATGCATGACCTCTCCTGTGGAACTCTCTAGAAACAGGTTTGTCAAAGAAGAGGTGTCAGGGAGATGGAACTCACCGTGATCCCAGCAGTGGGGGATTGTCCGATATAGAAGACCTAGTATTACATTACCTCCTAGAACTGACAAGCTTCAAGTTGTACAACAGAAAGTGAGAAACTAAGCAAATCGTTGCGGGTCGTCTCATCAACCATGCTTATTAAGTCGAGCCTGCAGTTACATTTCAACTGAACTAAAGGTATGTCTCAATGAAGACGAGACATGTTTGATTATATCTGGAATGTAGACGTGAAATGTTTTTATGATGTCTCGAATGTGTACATGACACGTTTGTGACATCAGCAAATAAACATACTGCTAATTTACAACAAAATCGAGAAGAAAAAACGTGTAGACGAAAGCACTTGTGCTTGAAAGATGGTAAACATAGCCTGACATTTTGTTTATTGAAGTCAAAACTGAAAGAATTGTATGACGTTCTCATGAAGGAAGACATGTTGCTTTAAAACGTTGAAGCTTCGTAGCAGGAAATTGTTCCATGAGATCAAGTGTAAACCTCACTCCAATATTAGCTCCGTGTCGGCAGTGCATCGACACGATTTCAAAAGTTAAACAATTGAAGTAATTAAGGTTTATAATCAGGAAAACGTTATTACGGAATCCATACAGCTACACACGCGCGCGCGCTCAAATCTCGTGAAATATCGACTTCCATCAGAATTTTGGGAACTTTCTCAATTCTCAACAACTCCTTAAGACAACAAAAGTATTGAACGGATTTTTATTCACTTATGCTAAAATGGACAAAATAAAGAAAAAAACACTTTGAATATAGATTGATTCCATTAAAGACATTCTGCTCTGGCAATGTAGTTTCAAGGATCTGTCATTCACAGATTTCTTCCTTTTTTTAAAACACGGAACTCGAGATTCGCTAAAGAAGCTTTCCTCTCAGGTACACGCATATAGACACAAGATCGTGGTGTATTTTTGTCAGTTATTATTTCTTTAAAAATCTAAATATAATTGTCCTTGGCCTACATTTGCTTCAAAAATTGTGTCGTATATTTTTGTTAAATTTTAATTTCATTCACTGCTTCTTTTACTTAAATCTGGAAAGATATTTCCCGGTTTGTTGTGGTATATACATCGGTGGTGTTACGTTAGAAGAACTAATTAACTGAAATATGTACCACTATTTTCAATCAATAATTGACAGCATGAGTCTGTGTTAGCGTTATGTCAGTTTATTGTTGAAACATTGAAAAATCTAGCAGGTTTTTGTTGTGATAGCTAGTCAATTGTCAATTATGTGATGGGCGTATCATAGCAAGTTGAATAAAAAACGAACGTTTTATAACCTTAATTTAGGAAGATTAGTCAACCATCAACGGTATGGTAGGATTATGTTTACTATTAGGATTAATCAACGGTATGGTAGGATTATGTTTACTATTAGGATTAATCGTATATAAAACAAGGAGTCAGACAAGGCTGTGTTCTGTCGCCAGATTTGCTTTCACTTTACAGCGAATATATTATGAGATCAATAGTAGACAAAAAAGAAATTGAAGTAAACGGTCACAACATAAATAATTTGCGATATGTGGATGACACAGTATTAATAGCAGAGACAGATAATGAACTACAAGAAATGATAGACATAATAGTAAAAGAAAGCAACAAGAAAGGTCTCAGTCTGAATAGTAAGAAAACAGAAGTAATGGTCATATCGAAGAAACAATCACCACCATCATGCAGCATAAAAATAAACGAGACAAATCTGAAACAAGTGCAACGTTTCAAATACTTGGGCACAATAATAACATCAGATGGGAGATGCACCACAGAAATAAAAAGCAGAATAGCTCTGGCCAAAATGGCATTTCAGAAAATGAAAAATATCTTATGCAACAAATCTATGTATGTCAATAAAAATGAGAAAGAGAGTTCATCGGTGCTATATAGAACCAATTCTGACCTATGGAAGCGAATCATGGACAGTAGACAAACAAATGAAAAGACGATTAGAGGCCACAGAGATGGGGATTTCTCAGAAGAATGTTGAAAGTTCCCTGGACAGCTAAAAAGACCAATGAGGAAGTTCTCAAAGAGGCCAACACAAAAAGGGAGCTACTAAAAAACATCAGAAAGAAGCAATCAACATTTTTCGGGCACATCATGAGAAGAGGAGAGTTGGAATACCTGGTTACAACTGGCAAAATAAAAGGAAAGAGAGATCGCGGGCGACAAAGAGAGAAAATACTGGATAGCTTGGTGTCATGGCATGGAAAACAGTTAACAACAGAACTGATACGATGCACTGTAGATAGAAGATTGTGGAAGGACATGGTCGCCTACGCCAACCGGTATGGCACATGATGATGACGATGGTGGTAGGATTATGTTTACTATTAGGATTAGTCAACTGTCAACAGTATGGTAGGATTATGTTTACTATTAGGGTTAGTCAACCGTCAACAGTATGGTAGGATTATGTTTACTATTAGTTAACATTTCAAGAGCACTAAATTAATTGTCTCTGGACACTGAAAGGATACTACTACTACTATTAAATAAGAGGGAACGGTATGCTGACTGCGGTGACGCCATTCCGAACTTAAGACAAATGATGATAGACTTAACTTAGATGAATTCGTTAGTGGTGACTGGTATGTTAGGGCTACTATAGAAGGATCAGTCTATAGTGAGCAATACGGTAACCGCGTTATAGCAGGATAATTAACAGTTAACAATATGATAATCTCGTGTTAGTAGAGTAATTAATTTGAACAATGAACAGTTTGGTAACATCTTTTTGTAACAGGGATTAGTTAACATTGAGCAATATGGTAACCACATTTTAGCCGAACTAAGTAATAGTGAATGGGCAGGTTTTTTCTTTGTTTTCTTTTTTTCTTTTTTTGCACTCGCCAGCTTTTACCTCTACCGAAGTCCCTGGAGACTAGGAACTGAATTGTGTGTGTTAATCCGTTTTTCCCTGGCAGCCGTGTGCACAGGGGTCCTCGCCGCACAGGCAGATAAATCCGTCTTCGGAGGTACTCATATTATTTTCCGTCAATAAGTAATTGACGTTTCAAGCTGGGCATCGCTGCTGAGACCAGGGGTGGTTGCCACAGAGAGAAATCACAAATAAAAGTCCCAACTGTTGCAGCCAGGATTTGAACCAACAACCTCTCTGTCTCGGGGCCGGGCAGGTGTAGATCTTACCAATGAGTGCTCACCATTGACACATAAATATTGGTAGATTTGTAAAATGATTGACATAGTTGATGAAATGTTTGAAGGTCTACGCGAATATGTGCTTGTTCTACAAGATTGCCACAAAAAAAGATACTTTGAAGATGGTATACAAATAGATACTTGAAGATGGTATACAAATAGATACTTTGAAGATGGTATACAAATAGATACTTTGAGGATGGTATACAAATAGATACTTTGAAGATGGTATACAAATAGATACTTTGAAGATGGTATACGAATAGATACTTTGAAGATGGTATACAAATAGATACTTGAAGATGGTATACAAATAGATACTTTGAAGATGGTATACAAATAGATACTTTGAGGATGGTATACAAATAGATACTTTGAAGATGGTATACAAATAGATACTTTGAAGATGGTATACGAATAGATACTTTGAAGATGGTATACAAATAGATACTTTGAAGATGGTATACAAATAGATACTTTGAAGATGGTATTAAATTAACAAAGCATTTTACTGTCTGGCTGCGGAATTTAAAGCACATTAAAGTGTAGCGCCACCTATATCTGTCTATGATTGGCTTCAGATAATTCAGAATATAGGATATTTATGTAAAGGGAAACAACTTAAATGGTTTGACCACCTGGTCAGAATGATCCTTAAAAATCACCATCAAGGACGTTCTTCTCGAGAATGCATGGAAAAAGACCAAGAGGAAGACCCAGAAGAAGATGGATAGATGCAGTGACAAAGACATGTAACAACAAAGGAAAATCACTAATTCAGACAGCTCGAGCAGCTCAAGAACAACAAATGATGTAAACACGACACATTTCGGTACCAATGACAAAGAGCAAAGAAGAGGAATATAAAGCGAAAATTCACAAGACCCGTGGATAATTCTGCAGTAGAGGTTGAAACTGAGGCCTTCCAAAATAAACAAAATGAAGCAACACGAGAACCGCTCCAGGTAATTTAAAATCGACATTCTGCAACAGATTTGAGCTGAGCTGGAGCACCGCAATGACAACCGCTGTCATGTTACAAAAAAGTGAGCACAAATATTAGAATATGTTCTACTTGCTGTTATAAACTTTAACACGTTCCCTACAAAACCTTGTAGACAACGTCATTCTAGTTTGGTTTGTATAAAATATTGAAAATGTATATTTCTTTTGTGGCAAGGAGAAATGGGGGAGGGGGGAATAGAAACAATTGATATTTTAAAGCTTTAAGTAATTAGTGGACGACACAACTTTGATCGGCGTTTCGGCGGCTGTTTCAGCAGGAACAGCAAACATCACACACACAGATATGTGGGTAGATCAGATTACCGCTACATAGTTAACTATAGCTCGTTTCAAATCATGTGCTTTCTGACACAATTAGACACTTGTCTAATTGTAATAGAAAACACGAGGCATTGTGTGTTCCATTTCCGTTCATTCAGCGGCGAAGCCGTCCTCGAACTGAGCAGACACTAATTCTCCTGGTGTTTTGTCTTATTAGGTTATTTCCCCATTACGGCCACGCCTTTACCTAGTGAAAATTAATCATAGACCAGCAACTACGGTAATTTCTATTCTTTAGGGCTTCACAATTTACAATTTTGACAAACATCAAAGAAATATCGCCGCTTTAAGAAAACTGCAGCTGCAAGATATTTGTTAAATATACATTTAAAGGGTCTTTTGCATTCTAATAACATTTGGAAAATTTCAAAAAGTTTTTAACAAACGGTAAGAGAGTAATATCGTTTTGAAGTTGGGCACATGATTTGAAACGAGCTATAGTAATGGAATATCTCTAATAAAATAATCTCGATGCTTTAACAACACCATTTTGTTCTATATTATTTTTTTACATTTGCCCTTTACAATCAGCTTTACTGCAGCTTCGTATTTTTATGTCATTCTTTGCCTGACTTCTCCTTTGTGGCAACTCTTTCTACTGCTGCTTTGCTGTGTTCGCTATTACCTGATTGGTCAATTTCAAAGACATACAGTTGAAGGTCGTTCTGTATAGATATTACTATTTGTTGTTTGTGTTATTTAGCTGTTTAAACATGCCTCTGATTTCAGTCTGTTCCTGCTTAATGATTATATTCAACATTTTGTTGAAAAAAAAATTAAGGATAAGAATTTAAGAAATTAAGAATCAAAATTTGTGTAAAGATTTTTTTAAATAAAAATTGATGCATACTGACCTACCCAAAGTGGTATCCATTTTAATCCAAGAGTACATTCTAAAGTCACTATCACTTTCAAAGTTCTCGGAACATAATTCTCTAGCTTTTTCTGCTGTTAATAATAACTCAACCAACCCATCAGAGACAGAGGAGATCAACGAGCTTTTATTTGCAGACGATCAGGCACTAATACATGATAAGATGAAGACCTATAAGAACATTTAAATAAACTCCACAGCATAGGCAAAAATACATCATTATAATCAACACCAACAAAACAGAAATCATGAATTTCGCCCAAATAAACAGAACATGAATATACCTATAGAAGGCAGGAAACTAAAACAAGTAGTGGAATTCAAAGACCTAGGAAGTTTAGTGACAAACGATAAACCATAAACAGCAGAGATAAGATCAAGATGCATCAAAGCTTGTAAAATCATTGAACAGCTATCACCACTATTGTCCAACAGGGAAATAACTCTAGAGGCAAAACGAGTGCAATACAATCTTCATCCCAACGTTGTGCTACCAATGCCAGTCATGGACCCTAGATGCAAGAACAATAAGAAAATAACCTCTGCAGAGATGAAATGTGTTAGACGATTGACAGGAAACAGTCTGAGAGTTAATATCAGAAATTAAGAACTGAGAAAAATTTAGGAATAGCCCCCGCATTAGAATATATAAGGAAACAACGGATAAAATGGTTTGGCCACGTGACACAGCAGAAAGGTCAAAACACAACACAGCGAGCCCTCAGTAAACGACGGAATACTAGAAGCACTAGGAAACATAGCAGCAGCAGCAGAGGCGAACAGAAGAGCAAAATACCGCAAATTATATCTCTCCTCGACGCTGAAAGGCAAATGAGGATAGAAAGCAGAAGAAGAAGAATTCAAGTTTAGGAGATACTTCACTCCTGCTAGCCATTTTCACTTCCAAACACGAATCAACTGATTAAAGACTTCAAAACACCACAAATTTCAATGCTTTTGTGAACACAATAACACAAGATGGATCAATCTAAGCGTGTCTAAAGACAGGAAATTCTATTAGAGTTAAATCCTTTGCGGATGTGGTATCTTAATATTTGTAGTATTACTATAACGAAACAAAATGAAAGTAACTATGTCAGCCATAACACCAACATCAACAACAATAACACCAGCATCAACAACCATAATACCAGCATCATCAACCATAACACCAGCATCATCAACCATAACACCAGCATCATCAACAATAACACCAGCATCATGAACCATTACACCAGCATCATGAACCATAACAACAGCATCAACAACCATAAAAACCAGCATGATCACCAGTAACAACAGCATCATCAACCATAACAACGGCATCAACAACCATAACACCAGCATCATAAACCATAACACCAGCATAATCAACCATAACACCAGCATCAATAAACATAACACCAGAATCAAAAACTATAACACCAGCATCATGAAACATAACACCAGCACCACCAACCATAAAACCAGCATCATCAACCATAAATCCAGCATCATCAACCATAACACCAGCATCATCAACCATAACACCAGCATGATCAACTATAACACCAGCATCATCAACCATAACATCAACAACATCAACCATAACACCAGCATCATCAACCATAACACCAGCATCATCAACCACAACACCAGCATCATCAACCATAGCACCAACAACCATAACACCAGAATCATCAACCATAACACCAGCATCATCAACCATAACACCAGCAACATCAACGATAACACCAGCATCAACAACCATAACACCAGCATCATCAACCATAACACAAGCATCAACAATCATAACAACAGCATCAACAACAATAATACCAGCATCATTAACCATAACACCAGCATCAACAACCATAACAACATCATCATCAACCATAACACCAGCATCATCAACCATAACACCAGCATCAACAACCATAACACCAGCATCACCAACCATAACACCAGCATCAACAACCATAACACCAGCATCAACAACTATAACACCAGCATCAACAACCATAACACCAGCATGATTAACCATAACACCAGCATCATCAACCATAACGCCAGCATGATCAACCATAACACCAGCATGATCAACCATAAAACCAGTATGATCAACCATATCACCAGCATCATCAACCATAACACCAGCATCATCAACTATAACACTAGCATGATCAACCATAACACCAGCATCATCAACCATAACACCAGCATCAACAACTATAACACCAGAATCATCAACTATAACATCAGCATGATCAACCATTACACCAGCATGATCAACCATAACACCAGCATCATCAACCATAACACCAGCATGACCAACTATAACACCAGCATCACCAACCATAACACCAGCATCATCAACCATAACACCAGCACCAACAACCATAACACCAGCATCATCGACCACAACACCAGCACCAACAACCGTAACAACAGCACCAATAACCATAACACAGCATCACTAACCATAACACCAGAATTAGAAACCATAACACCAGCATCATCAACCATAACACCAGCATCAACAACCATAATACCAGCATCATCAATCATAACACCAGCATGATTAACAATAACACCAGCATCATCAACCATAACACCAGCATCATCAACCATAACACCAGCATCATCAGCCATAACAACAGCATGATCAACCATAACACCAGCATGATCAACCATAACACCAGCATCATCAACCATAACACCAGCATCAACAACCATAACACCAGCATCAAGAACCATAACACCAGCATCATCAACCATAACACCAGCATGATCAACCATAACACCAGCATCAATAAACATAACACCATCATCAACAACTATAACACCAGCATCATGAACCATAACACCAGTACCACCAACCATAAAACCAGCATCATCAACCATAAAACCAGCATCATCAGCCATAATACCAGCATCATTAACCATAACACCAGCATCAACAACCATAACACCAGCATCAACAATCATAACACCAGCATCATCATCCATAACACCAGCATCATCAACCATAACACCAGCATCATCAACCATAACACCAGCATAAACAACCACAACACCAACATCATCAATCATAACACCAGCATGATTAACCATAACAACAGCATGATCAACCATAAAACCAGCATCATCAACCACAACACCAGCATCATGAACCATAACACCAGCATCAACAACCATAACACCAGCATCAACAACCATAACACCAGCATGATCACCAGTAACACCAACATCATCAACCATAACACCAGCATCAACAACCATAACACCAGCATCAACAAGCATAACACCAGCACCAACAACCATAACACCAGTATCAACAACGATAACACCAGCACCAACAACCATAACACCAACATCACCAACTATAGCACCAGTACCAACAACCATAAGACCAACATCAACAACCATAACACCAGCACCAACAACCATAACACCAGCACCAACAACGATAACACCAACATCAACAACCATAACACCAGCATGATCAACCATAACACCAGCATCAACAACCATAACACCAGCATGATCAACCATAACACCAGCATCAACAACCATATCACCAGCATCAACAACCATAACCCACCTACACTTTACTATTCTTTTAACATTTTTTCTTAGCTAGAACGTCGCCGTTATTCTTTTTAGCTGCCTAAGATACTATCAACATCCTTCTGTAAAGTGCAAAGATACTCTCAACATTCATCTATAATAGCACAAAGATATTCTCAACACTCTTCTATAATAGCACAAAGATATTCTCAACATACTTCTATAATAGCACAAAGATACTCTCAACATTCTTTTGTAATAGCACAAAGATACTCTCAACATTCTTTTGTAATAGCACAAAGATACTCTCAACATTCTTTTGTAATAGCACAAAGATACTCTCAACATTCATCTGTAACAACACAAAAATACTCTCAACATTCATCTGTAACAGCACAAAGATATTCTCAACATTCATCTGTAATAGCACAAAGATACTCTCAACATTCTTTTGTAATAGCACAAAGATACTCTCAACATTCATCAGTAATAGCACAAAGATACTCTCAACATTCTTTTGTAATAGCACAAAGATACTCTCAACATTCTTTTGTAATAGCACAAAGATACTCTCAACATTCTTTTGTAATAGTACAAAGATACTCTCAACATTCTTTGTAATACCACAAAGATACTCTCAACATTCTTTTGTAATAGCACAAAGATACTCTCAACATTCTTTTGTAATAGCACAAAGATACTCTCAACATTCTTTTGTTGTAATAGCACAAAGATACTCTCAACATTCTTTGTAATAGCACAAAGATACTCTCAACATTCTTTTGTAATAGCACAAAGATACTCTCAACATTCTTTTGTAATAGCACAAAGAGACTCTCAGCATTCTTTTGTAATAGCACAAAGATACTCTCAACATTCATCTGTAATAGCACAAAGATACTCTCAACATTCTTTTGTAATAGCACAAAGATACTCTCAACATTCTTTTGTAATAGCACAAAGATACTTTCAACATTCTTTGTAATAGCACAAAGATACTCTCAACATTCTTTTGTAATAGCACAAAGATACTCTCAACATTCTTTTGTAATAGCACAAAGAGACTCAACATTCTTTTGTAATAGCACAAAGATACTCTCAACATTCTCCTGTAAAAGCACAAAGATAACCTCAACATTCTCCTGTAACAGCACAAAGATACTCTCAACATTCTCCTGTAAAAGCACAAAGATAACCTCAACATTCTCCTGTAACAGCACAAAGATACTCTCAACATTCTCCTGTAACAGCACAAAGATACTCTCAACATTCTCCTGTAACAGCACAAAGATACTCTCAACATTCTCTTGTAACAGCACATTTCTGTGGCCTCCATTCAGGACGTACTGATACAACAAAATAAAAAGCTAATTTCCAACATGAGAAAGAAACAACCGTTTTGTTGTTGGTGCTGTGTATCATTATCATCATGTGCCATACCGTTTGGCGTACTCGATCATGTCCTTCCACAATCTTGTATCTACAGTGCATCATATCAGTTCTGTTGTTGACTGTTTTCCATTCCATGACACCAAGTTATCCAGTATTTTCTGTCATTGTCCTCCACGATCTCTCTTTCCTTTTATTTTGCCAGTTATAACCAAGTATTCCAATTTCCTCTTCTCATGATGTGCCCGAAAAATGTTGATTGTTTCATTCTGATGTTTTTTAGGAGCTGCCTTTTGTGTTGGCCTCTTTGAGAACTTCCTCATTGGCATTTTTAGCTGTCCAGGGAACTTTCGACATTCTTCTGAGAAATCCCATCACTGTGGCCTCTAATCGTCTTTTAGTTGGTGATGTGTATGGAGATAGGAGAAGCTGGAATATGTCGTGACAGAAGGAATAAACGAAAGGGAAAATAAAATATAAAACATAGAAACAGAAAAAAATGATTTAAAGAAAGATTTGGTACGAACTCTACAGAACTTATTTTTTTTTTTTAATTGTAGAAACAGAAAGTTGTGGAGCGTCTTAATCACTTACTCCAACAAGTTGGGTATTTATTTGATAATGATTTTATTTATTTTCTATTTTATCCCCCCCCCCTCCCATTATGTCCGTAAATGTCCCCTACAATGAACATATACAAGTAAGGCTCATACGCTTCATACACAGATGTAATATTTCAGTATCTGTTTCAATCTTAAAGTCTTTAAATGTTTTATAACTGACCCTTCTTCATAAACCTGGAGATAGTTCAGAGCTACAACTACCTTGGACATACTATAACCAGCGATGGAAAATGTGCAACTGAAATAAACAAAAGAATAGGAATGGCAAAAAGTAATTTAATTCCACGAAAAATATACTAACATCAAAACAAATAAGACCAGGACTAAAACTAAGAATAGCAAAATGCTATATCTTCTAAACTTTCCTGTATGGCGCAGAAACATGGACATTAGACAAGAAAACAGAACATAAAATTGAAACCTTTGAAATGTGGATTTCTAGAAGAATAGGTAGAATTGGATGGAAAGAAAAGAAAACAAACGATGAAGTCTTAAAACAACTAAAAATTAAAAGAGATACTAAACACAATTCAAACAAGACAAAAGCGATTTTGGAGCATGTTAAAAGACACAACAACCTAATAAAAGTAATCTTGAAAGGGAAAATACAAGGTAAAAGAGGCAGACCAAGACTAATATGGACAAGTGACATCAAAAGATAGACAAGTCAGCCTATAACAATATACACCATCAAAGCAAGAGACAGAGCGTTATGGCGCTCCGTGGTAGCCAACCTTCTTTGCGGTGACGGCACTTAATGATGAATGAACTGACCCTTAAATTTGAAAGTAGAAATCTACACATTTCATTTCACACTTTATATGTAAACAAAACGTGAAAGCAGTATCCATTTGTATTGGCAGTCTATGTTGTTAACTGTTTCACATATCTGGTCGCAATTAGCATCCAAAGAAAAGAAAGGGGGAGAGAGAAATCAGAGAAAAGGGAAGTAATCAAATGAGAGTATTATTACTTGGTAGTGAGAATGAACCGCTAGCCCACTCAATCAATGTTTCACAATTAGCTGGTATTCACACCTGTAGCGACGTGCATTTACTTGGAAAATCTGGTGTTTCTTGGTAACAGGGGGACTCACTCTGTTAACAGAAATGAACCGGATGTGGATTATTAGTTGGTGAGAGCAGAGAATATCTGAGTGAGAAGTTTAATTTAGCGAAGAGAAAAATGAATGAACTTCTCTTGTCTGTCGTGGCATTTTTGACACAGTGTTTGTTCATTGGATCATTCACATGAGGGGAAAATTCAAAGGTGTTTGATCAATCACGAATTGTCAAATTATTAAGTAAGTATAAATGATAAAATAAAGAATGGATAAAATACAACTTTTATTTTTAATTTTGTTAAATAACAACTAATGCAACCCCTCCCCCTTTTTAGATATTAGGTGAATTAGATATTAGTCAAATAACTATCGAAATATTGTAACTAATGATGATGTTAAGTGAACAGGTAATGAAATATTTCCAGCGAAAACTATTTTTTTTACTCATAAACTAAAGTTTTTAGACAATCGATAATGAAGTTCCTTAGAAAAAAATTAAAATTGTTTAGTCGACAATTCATAAATTTTCAGCCAACAACTACTGACGTTACATTATGACGTTTAACAATCAACAACAAATAGCGCTTCTCAGTCAACAGCTAATGACGTTTCTCGGTCAATACATTATGACGTTTAATAATCAACAACAAATAGCGCTTCTCAGTCAACAGTTAACACGTCCCACAGTCAAAACCTAATGACGGTTCTCAGACAATAAATTATGACGTTTCTCAGTCAAAAACTAATGACATTTCTCAGTCAACAACTAATGACATTTCTCAGTCAAAAACTAATGACGTTTCTCAATCAACAACTAATGACGTTTCTCAATCAACACCTAATGACATTTCTCAGTCAACAACTAATGACGTTTCTCAGTCAAAAACTAATGACGTTTCTCAATCACAACTAATGACATTTCTTTGCAACATCTAATGACGTTTCTTAGTCAAAAATTAATGGCGTTTCTCAGTCAATAAATTATGATGTTTCTGAATCAACAACTTATGACGTTTCGCAGTCAAAAACTGATGACGTTTGTCAATCAATAATTAATGACGTTTCTCAGTCAATTACTAATGACGTTTCTTAAACAACAGCTGTCAACGTTCTCAGTCAATGACTAATGAATTGTTGGAGAACATGTTTCACACTAGTAGTATTTGCAGACAAATTTGAAGATTGAATTACTCGGTCACACCCGTTGCCCAAGTATTTCTAGGTCTGTAGATTCTATTCTATTCTATTCTATTCTATTCTATTCTATTCTATTCTATTCTATTCTATTCTATTCTATTGTCCCTTCGAACCGAAGACTGCACACGTGACACAAATTCTAGACTCTCTGTGTCTGAAGATCTCTGTTATAAAGCAGCAGACCTTCCACAGGATCCGCATTGTATCTCGCCATACGTATCTGTTCAGGATGTGCTGTTCAATTTCGGCGATGGAGCTGATGTCTGCTGTTTTTTCCTCTCGCTTCAGTGTTCTTTTTATTGTTTTTCTATATCGACTTCTTTTTATTTTGCTCTCTGGTTCCCATTTGATGGCTTTATTTGAGATTCTCTTGTTGTCTCTTCTCACCACATGGCCAACATATAACCACCTTCTTCACTGTCTATAGTTGGTATTTTTAGTGGTTTGTCATTTTTCTTATTTCTGAACTAGCCTTGAATTTGTTCCATGGTCTACGAAGTATTTTCATCAGGCGTTTTTTTTTTTTTAATGTATTCAATTTATTTTCTGCTTCTTTAACTCATTTCCAGCTTTCGCAAGTATATATAATACATTTGATTAGAAAATCGTGAGCTTTGTTTTTGTGCTTAGTAATTTTGAAAACATTTGAATAAAGAAAGGCGTGCAGCATTACTTAAAATTATTGAAATGTTAGAGTATGAAAGCTTGCAATTACATTCTTTATAATGAGCAAAAATAGTCTTCGTCATTTCCGTTCGTGGGCGAGTTTAAAGTGTTCACATTAAAGGTGAAATAAAAAGTCGACCAATATTTATTAGAAGATTGTGTACAAGTGAGGGCGCAAATAAATGAAACAAAAACAAGGCGCATTCAACAGAAGATAATTATAGATCAGATCCTGAGAGAGAAATGTTGTTCGAAGGAAAGGCTTGAGAATGATTGTGTACACAAACGTACACAATGTCGGCGCCAGCCTTTCACAATAAATAATATTTCAACTAAGAAGTTTACATTGTGATTCTTGAATGTTGGTCGGAAGGTGAGACGGTTGGTAGAATACAAGAACCTGGTTAATGAGTGTAGAAGTGAAAGGAGCGGTGTTGACAAATGACGTAGGTCCTTAATAAGGATCGGCTATCTCTTCCAGAAATAATAGAAGTTAGGCGTGTAACTTGTACAATCCGGACAAGGTTCTTGTACTTTTCATGTGTGAAAACATTCGGCCAGTATGATTAGTGGCTGGGAACTTGTCAGCCACAGAAGCGGTCCTGCGTCTGTGATAATAATCACATCAGACACGTGCAATACTCATTTATCTTCATAGACCGAAGACAAAGTCCAGTTGTTGAATCAAGGATAACTGTTTCAAGTGTGTTGCCCCCGGTGAGTAGATTCGTTTACCCTTACTTGACGAAGATCCACTAGTGGTGATGGTTCCTGGTATCAGCTCATTAGACACCGCCGAGAGAGCGGGACTTGGTCGCGTGAGTCCAGCGCTAGATCAATATGTCAGATCTGCATTAGCAGACGTTCGTGTGAGCCAAAGTTTGTTTCTGACTCTCTGTCCAGGCTTGTATTTATTTTTTTTTTTCCGAGAAGGAAATATCGATGATTCCAGAGATAAAGTACTTTCCTCGAGTTTTAGGTCACACAGGAACAAGTTTCGATCACGTTATTGTCTCCGTGGCCCCTCTTTGGGACACGGTCGATGGGAGGAAACGTGTGAAGGAACTATTGATAGCTCAGCACGATTTGTTCCTCAAGCCTTGCTTGAATGACAGTCATAATAACCTCGATAACTCAGAGCTTTGTTGAAATCCATAGTTACCATCAGAGTCGAGGGAAGATGAGCAAATATTGATAGTCAAACGGCAAAGATGCGGTTGCATTCACATTCGAGTTTCCTTGCAACGTTTCTTGAAGGTATATTTTGTATTTGTAAAAGAAGTAGTTATGTCCCTTGGAACCCTTATTAAATTTTTGCAACAGACGGTACAACATTCGGTACAGATGTAACCAGCATCTCAATCAACAACAACATCCAGCTGGTGATACCATGACTGGTGATCCTATGACTGGTAATACCATGACTGGTGATCCTATGACTGGTGATACCATGACTGGTGATCCTATGACTGGTGATACCATGACTGGTGATACTATGACTGATGATACCATGACTGGTGATATCATGACTGATGATACTATGACAAGTAATACCATGACTGGTGATACTGGGACTGGTGATATCATGACTGGTGATACTATGACTGATGATACCATGACTGATGATACCATGACTGGTGATACCATGACTAATGATGCTATGACTGGTGATACCATGACTGGTGATACTATGACTGGTGACATAATTGTGATATAATTATAACAAAGAAAAGAAGCAGGAGAAAAATAGAAGAAGAAAAGATGAGGATGAAGAAGAAAAGGGGAAGAAGAAGTAATATAATAGTAATAATAATAAGAAGAAGAACTGCAATAATAACAAATGAATACATCTTGTTCTAGAAGTTTCCAAGATGAACACAATTGTTGTGAAATAATGTCATCATCAATCATTAGATATTAAATAATAATTAAAACAAAAACTCACAGCTTAAAGCAATACAAATTGTTTTTGTTTTTTTTAAAACGAAAAAGTGGTATGATATCAGCTTTACGTAGGTGAGAAACAAAACAAAAGTAGAACGACGTTTCGGCCAGGTAGGCCTTCAGCTGGAATAATAAACAACCACACAAAAATATGAGCCGCAATAGCTCAGTGGTTAGTGAACTGGACCACAAAGGACAAGAGGTAGGGTTCGATCCAACCGACGGCTTCCAGGTTCACCCAACCTTAAAATTGGTACCGGATTTTTTTCTGGGAAAGTAAAGCGGCACGGGCGTAATACCGACCACATTACCCAAAAAATCATGTGCTGAAGGTCTGTAAAATTTATGGTCACTAACACCATATTCCCTATACGCCACTTGGCGTGAAGGGGGCACTTTACTTTTTTTTTACACAAAAATATATAAGGATATACACAGAAAACTAACTACATGGTGAAAATATGCTAGGCTCTCAAAAAAAGGAAAATAAGCCACTTCCCTGTGGTCTTGAGCTTGGTCAGGCACCAATTGGACTGAAATTAATATTGGCCGGCGGACATGGCAGGACACAGGTGTGAAATATAGTGCAATGGAAGGGTTCTAAAATATGTGGAGGTGGGTACAAGACCCAAACTTTACTATTACTGGAAGCGTTTATATGAATTGATTCTCAATAAGTTTATCCATGTGGAACATTTTATTACGTACACAAGCGAATCATAAATCTGTGCATATCTGTAGCTATGGGTGTGCGCACCAAAACGATGTGCACAAACGCGTGCGTGCATAACCTTACATTCATAAATGAATACGGCTGTATATATTACCATAAAGCTCATTTTTAAAAAAAAACCCGAAGGTGTCCAAAAGTGCAAGTACACAAGCAGACAAATATACATACATATATAAAGGTGCGGGTGCGCTTGAGGGTAAGAAATGTGTAGCAGGTATCCTAGGTATATGAGAGCGATATGTTCATGCCTTGTGGGGACAGCGAGCCCAACTGTACTATGAGACGTTTCTCAAGGGCTAACCGGCTACGACTGCTGGAGTGACATTAGACAATGCCTGCGACATGCATGTCGGGTTTACCGCTATGACATGGGGAATTGAAATGGGACGACACCGGACTGCCAGACTTCTGCTCAACATCACGAAGATGCTCACAAAATATGTCACCTTGACATCGTCTAGACAGGCCTATGTAGGTCATCTGGCAACGCTGACATATTATGGCGTAAAGAATAGACATATCCCTCCTTGATATTAAATCATGATCTAACCTGCAAGTGGTCTTTGCAGCCAGCTGCTATTTTGGTTGTGCAGCCTGCTGAAGTTTTGACTGTGCCGACTGCTGCTATTTTGGTTGTGCAGCCTGCTGAAGTTTTGACTGCGCAGACTGCTGTTGTTTTGACTGTGCAGACTGCTGCTGTTCTGACTGTGTAGCTGCTGTTGATGTAGAGACTTTTAAATAGGTTGGTTAGATGAAGGATGGACATGGCAGGACAAGATTAATAAGGTGGAATTATGGGAAACTATCAGTTAAAATACCAGTGGACAAACAGATACAACGAAGACGGTGGCACTGGATAGGTCACACACTGCGGAAGCGAAATGAGTATATTACACAACAGGACCTTTTTTAGAATCCCCAGGGGAAGAGAGAATGAGGGAGACAAAAATATTAATGGAGAAGACAGGTAGAAGCAAAGATGAAGAGGTTGGGGAAGACATGGAATGATCTTAAAAAATTGGCAAGAAACAGAACGACTTGACAAGTGTTTGATGAAGACCTATGCTCCACAGGAAACAGAAAGGAAGAAGAAGAAGTAGAAGAAAAAAAATATATATATATTATTATTATTATTTTATTATTATTATTACTATTATTATTATTCTTATACACACACACATATAAAGGAAGAAAAAAGCCCAGTCACACCACGAGGCATATAGGGAATATGGTGTTTGTGCTCATATTTTATATAGATCTTCGGCATATTATTTTGGTGGTAATGTGGTCAGCATTACGCCCGTGCCGTTTTTTTAACTGAAAAGTTTCAGTACTTTTTTAAGGCTAGATGAACCTGGAAACTGTTTAACAGTGTCAAACCCAACCTCTTGTACTTTGTGGTCGAGTTCATTGATCACTGAGCTATCCCGGCTCCCATATATGTGTATAATATTAATAATAATAATAAACTAACATTATATATATGCACAAAGATATGTTTATTAATTGTAAATACCGTTTTATATGGTACTTATGTCGGTACCGGATTTTTTTCAGGGAAAGTAAAGCAGGACGGCGTAATAGCGACCACATTACCCCAAAAATCATGTGCTGAAGGTCTGTAAAATATAGGGTCACTAACACCATATTTCCCTATACGCCACTTGGCGTGACGGGGGTACTTTACTTACTTACCCTTTTATATGTACATATAGATGTATACAAGAAAGCACAATAACGAGATATTTCAACACTTACAAAAGCAGATGCCCATAATTCTTGCAGAGAATGAAATAACTTACTAAACAGAAAGTCTTAAAATATACAGCACAGCGTGCGTGGTCTTATGGCTAAAGAAGCTGTTTAATGAGGTAGTTAATGAGTGCTGGCAGGCGAAGAGTCTGTTCAAATCTTCCCTCTGTCTGCACTGAATCGCCAATGGATTCAGGCATTACTCATGCATATACTTGCAGTCCGTGCTGACTTTATCAAGCAAATTGACTTTGTAAAAAACTCAAATTCATCTTTTCCCTTCTGTTCGTTTTATTCACCCGCCTCATCATCTTTATTATCATCATCATTATCTTCTTTTCCTCCTCCCCCTCCTCCACCACCTCCTCATCATAATCATTATCTTCTTTTCCTCCTCCTACTCCTCCTCCTCATCATCATCATCATTATCTTGCCGTCCTCCTCTTCCTCCTCATCAAAATCATCATCATATTCTTTACTTTCTCCCATCCTCATCATTATCATTATAATTTTCTCCTCATCCTCCTCACCATTATCATCATAATCTTCTCCTCCTCCTCCTCCTCTTCATTACCATCATAATCGTCCCTTCCTCCTCCTCTTCATTACCATCATAATCTTATCTTCCTCCTCCTCTTCATTATGATCATAATCTTATCTTCCTCCTCCTCTTCATTATCATCATAATCTTATCTTCCTCCTCCTCTTCATTATCATCATAATCTTATCTTCTCCCTCCTCTTCATTATCATCATAATCTTCTCTTCTTCCTCCTCTTCATTATCATCATAATCTTCTCTTCTTCCTCCTCTTCATTATCATCATAATCTTCTTTTCCTCCCACTTCTCCTACGCTTACAATAACCCACGTGACCTGATTGCCAAGATAGCAACCAATCACTGATATCGCCTACTAGCGGAAGGAGAAGGAAACAAGTCATGAGATGATTTCATCTTTACACAAAATAAAGAAAGACACAAACGACGTTGAGGCTCAAAACTAGTCTTCATTAAGAACACGTATAAAACACACTAAGAATCTATAGGCTATGATCTCTCTAAAGCAGTTGAATTTAAATAGCTCAGCCAAAAGTAATTATTATCACATGTCAATATGTGTCAATTTCTTGCTCATCATTTCACATGTATATCAGGCTTAAGTTTTCAAAGAAGGCTTTTGTGTGCGTCGTGTATCATGTTATGACATGCATCCATAACTTTCATCAATGATTACAAGGTTTTACTGACAAATAATCATCGTTAGGTCGATTGTTCTTTGACAGGACAAACATAATGTTGCATTCATCACAGCCCGACTGAAGAATAATCGTCACTAGCGAGGTCTCTCACAGAACGTTGCATTCATCACAGCCCGACTGAAAGAATAGTCGTCACTAGCAAGGTCTCTCACAGAACGTTGCATTCATCACAGCCCGACTGAAAGAATATCGTCACTAGCAAGGTCTCTCACAGAACGATACATTCATCACAGCCCGACTGAAAGAATAGTCGTCACTAGCAAGGTCTCTCACAGAACGATACATTCATCACAGCCCGACTGAAAGAATAATCGTCACTAGCGAGGTCTCTCACGGGACGTTGCATTCATCACAGCCCGACTGAAAGAATAATCGTTACTAGCAAGGTCTCTCACGGGACGTTGCATTCATCACAGCCCGACTGAAAGAATAATCGTTACTAACAAGGTCTCTCACGGGACGTTGCATTCATCACAGCCGACTGAAAGAATAATCGTTACTAACAAGGTCTCTCACGGGACGTTGCATTCATCACAGCCCGACTGAAAGAATAATCGTCACTAGCAAGGTCTTTCACAGAACTATACATTCATCACAGCCCGACTGAAAGAATAATCGTCACTAGCAAGGTCTCTCACAGAACGTTGCATTCATCACAGCCCGACTGAAAGTCGGCACTAACACTGACACTAGTGTGTGTTAATGTGTGTTCCTTCTTGTGAAGCTTTATTACGAAGGTTAATTACGGTGTCTGACCCTCTTTCCCTCGTCATCTTATCTCCCCTTATCCGCCACCCATGCCAGATTTTGTCCTAACACATGCCTGGTCCCTCTCTCCTTCTTCTTCTTTTTCTCACATTTCCACACTCAACTTTACGACAGGACACGAGACGGTTCAGCTAAATGACTCATTTTAAACACTTTTTAAAATATAAAGTGTGTCCTCTCTCTATCTCTCTCTCTTTCTCTCTCTTTCTCTCTCTTGCTCTCTCTCTCTCTCTCTCTCTCTCTCTCTATATATTATATATATATATAATATATATAAATATATATATGTAATATGCATGTAATATGTAAAACTCCTTACGTATTTTCTTATTGTTTTATCTCTTCCTTCATGTTAGTATTAGTTTTATAACTCCAGAACATATCGTTAGTACGTCTTCATTTCATTGTCTGTTTGTGTTGTCAACGTTTTCTGAAGAAGGCCGCAAGTGTGCCGAAACGTCAAGTATTTTTTTTTTTGTATTGTCCTTTTTCTAAAGTTGGCACCATATTTTATACAAGTGTATGTTACATCCCACGACTTGTTTGCAGCAATTAGCTTTACCGCAGCATTGCATTTATTTGTCTTTTCCCGGCTTTTTACCGAAACCACAGTAATGTCTAGAGAAGATGTCTGTATTGTCTAAGAAGATGTCTGTATTGTCTAAAGAAGATGTCTATATTGTCTAAAGAAGATGTCTGTATTGTCTAAAGAAGATGTCTGTATTGTCTAAAGAAGATGTCTGTATTGTCTAAAGAAGATGTCTGTATTGTCTAAAGAAGATGTCTGTATTGCCTAAAGAAGATGTCTGTATTGTCTAAAGAAGATGTCTGTATTGTCTAAAAAAGATGTCTATATTGTCTAAAGAAGATGTATGTATTGTCTAAAGAAGATGTCTGTATTGTCTAAAGAAGATGTCTGTATTGTCTAAAGAAGATGTCTGTATTGTCCCTTGACAGCGAAGCTGCAACAATTACTGTCTTCCAGGTTCCCCAGCCTTAAATGGGTACTGCATTTTTTTTCTGCAATAGTAAAGCGGCACGGGCGTAATACCGACCACATTACCTCAAAAATCATATGTTGAAGGTCTGTGAAATTATGGTCACTAACACCATATTCCCTTTATACGCCGCTTGTGTGACGGGTCACTAACACCATATTCCCTTTATACGCCGCTTGGTGTGACGGATCACTAACACCATATTCCCTTTATACGCCGCTTGGTGTGACGGGTCACTAACACCATATTCCCTTTATACGCCGCTTGGTGTGACGGTCACTAACACCATATTCCCTTTATACGCCGCTTGGTGTGACGGGTCACTAACACCATATTCCCTTTATACGCCGCTTGGTGTGACGGCCACTAACACCATATTCCCTTTATATGCCGCTTGGTGTGACGGGTCACTAACACCATATTCCCTTTATACGCCGCTTGGTGTGACGGGTCACTAACACCATATTCCCTTTATACGCCACTTGGTGTGACGGGTCACTAACACCATATTCCCTTTATACGCCGCTTGGTGTGACGGGTCACTAACCATATTCCCTTTATACGCCGCTTGGTGTGACGGGTCACTAACACCATATTCCCTTTATACGCCACTTGGTGTGACGGGTCACTAACACCATATTCCCTTTATACGCCGCTTGGTGTGACGGGGGCTCTCTACTTTTTTTTTACTTTTCTCTTGTATAAAAATAAGATAAAATTAGGTCTATTGCCAAGCAAGAAGAAATTAATGTTTATTTCAAACAAATAGAATTCTCTCCAATGGCAATATGGGACGACTGTGGAAACAATGTCACAATTAATATTCGTATTTGGACATCTTGGGACGCTGATAACATCCGACAGCAGAAAATATAGCTAGAATTTTAAAAAAGAAAACAGTGACAAATTGGCATTTGAATAACAGCATCACAGAAAAAAGGTCATTCAGTGCGATGTTTCTTTATCATCGGGTGTGAGGAGGTCTTTCATCTTATATTGGGTCAATTTTGACGTATACATAGACAGACATATAGACAGACAGATAGATAGACAGACAGACAAACAGACTGATAAACAGGAAGGTAGGCAGATAGGCAGGCAGATAGATAGGCAGGCAGGTCAATAGGCAGGCAAGCTGATAGATAGGCAGGCAGACAACTAGATAGGCAGGCAAGCAGACAAGCAGATAGTCAGATCGATTGAAGATAGTCAGATTGACAGACACAGACGGACGGACAGACAAGCATACAGGCAGATAGACAGGCAGACAGATAGATGCTAAGGATAGTAATTTCAAGTAAAAACTAGATCACTTGAAACACGGTGGCGCGAATAAGAGAATAATATTTTGAGTTTCTTGAGCATTAAAGTTCTTGTTCAATCCCACTCGACAGTTTATATGTTCATTCAACCGTAAATGGGTACTGCAATTAGTTATGTGAAATAAAAGAAGTACCATAAAGCTGTGCTTCCATAAAGCTGATTACATATCCCAAAAATGTACTGATGGTACAACATATGCTCACACACATCGTTATCCACACACACAGAGCAGGTTGTAATGGGGTTGTTTCTGTGTTTTTCGTTACCTCATATCATTCATTAACTCTTTCAGTACGGAAGGTTTTTATCATTCTTTAGCGGTAGAGATTTCAGAGACAAAATGTGTGATGTTTGTAAATATTAATTTACATATTTATATTTATGTAAAACGTAAGATATTATTTATGCATTTTTTAGAAAATTATACAAGGAATTATATTTCACCAATACCAAAATGGAAAAAAAAATTTTTATGGCTTACCATCAAAAATCATAAATATTATCAAAGACATGTATGATGGTTACACATGTGCAGTTCGAACAGAGGAAGGACTGAGCGAATGTTTCCAATAGAAACTGGGGTTAAACAAGGATGTATTTTATCGCCCTTGTTATTTGGAATTGTTATGGACTTCATAATGAAGAAATGCTGCACTGGTAATAAAGGCATCGAATGGATACAAGGAGACCATTTGGAGGACCTGGACTTTGCTGATGACATAGTTCTCATCAGCAATCAGATAAAAACGATGCAGGAAAACACAAATGAACTATCATCAATAGCCAGCAAAATTGGGCTTGAGGTCAATCATGAAAAGACTAAAGTCATGAAAAGTTTAATTCCAACAAGTGACAAAATATACATGGAAAACAAACCAGTAGAAGAGATCGATCACTTCATCTATCTTGGAAGTCACATTGATCGAGAAGGGGATACGAGCAAAGAAATTAGAATCAGACTGGCTAAAGCAGCAATGTCTTTCAGAAGCCTTGAAAAGTTGTGGAAATCAAAACTCATTAGCACAAACACAAAACTTAGGCTATTCAAATCAAATGTACTATCAACCCTTACGTATGCGTGTGAAAGCTGGAAAACAACAAGAGATATAGAAACAAAGTTGAACGCATTCGAAAATAAATGTCTAAGGAAAATACTTGGTATAGAATGGAACGAATTCAAAACAAACGAGGAAATTAGAGAAATCGCCAATCAACCACTAATATCTTCAGTAATAAAGAAAAGACGATGGTCATACGTTGGACATGTGATGAGAAGAGATAATAATCGAATAGCAAAGCAAGCCCTCATATGGGAAACAACAGGTAAAAGAAAAAGAGGAAGACCCAGGGAGACACTGAGAAGAACATTGATGAGAGAGGCAAGAGCAGCAGGAATCGGCTCCCTCAATGAGATAGAACTGCTTGCACAGAACAGAGACAGATGGCGAGATTTGATAAAATATCTTTAAAAGAAAACTGCTAGAACAAAAATTCATATAGGAGAAGGTGTATCTTGGTCTACGCCCTATGGGCCGGTTACGGCTCGAAAGGTCAATAGAAAGATAGAATACCAAAATGATACATCATCATCATCATCGTGTGCCTTCTCCGCAACGAAGGTTGGCTACCATGGATCGCCATTCTACTCTGTTTCTTGCTTTGATGTTGCGGGCTGTCATAGACTGACTTGTCCATCTTTTGATGTTACTCGTCCATGTTAGTCTTGGTCTGCCTCTTTTACCTTGTATTTTTCCTTCCAATATTACTTATAGTAGGCTGTTGTGTCTTTTAACATGCCCCAAAAATTTCATTTGTCTCGTCTTAATTGTATTTAGTAGTTCTCTTTTTATTTTCAGTTGTTTTAAAACTTCAACGTTTGTTATCTTTTGTTTCCATCCAATTCTACCTATTCTTCTATAAAATCCACATTTCAAAGGCTTCAATTTTCTGTTCTGTTTTCTTGTCTAATGTCCATGCTTCTGCACCATACAGGAATATTGAGAAGATGCAACATTTTGCCATTCTTAGTTTCAGCCCTGCTGATATTTGTTTTGTTGTTAGTATATTTTTCATGGCATTAAAATTACTTTTTGCCAAACATATTCTTTTGTTTATTTCAGTTTTGCATTTTCCATCATTGATTATAGTATGTCCCAGGTAGTTGTAACTCTGGACTGTCTCCAGATGTATTCCCCTCAACTGTGATATTTAATTGTAGGTCTTGAGAATTTTCTTTGTTTATGATCATAGTTTTAGTCTTTTTGATATTCATTTCTAGTCCATATTTTTTGCTTGTTATGTTTATCACATTAAGCAATTGTTGTAGATCTTTAGGATTTTCTGCTAGTAGAACAGTATCATCAGCATATCTTAGGTTATTGATTATCTTTCCATTAATGTTTAGGCCTGGTATCTCTGAGATGTTTTTAAAGATTTGCTCAGTGTATAGATTGAACAAGCTTGGTGATAGGATGCATCCTTGTCTTACTCCTCTTTTTATGTCCATGGGTGTAGAGTTCTCCTTGTTTTATCTTATTATTGCTGTTTGCTCCAGTACAAAGGCACGTTAGGCAGTCTATGAGTTGGTTATGGTGTATTCTATTGAAAGCTTTGGTGTAGTTATAAAGTAGGCATATATTGGTTTGTTTACTTCTGTGTACTTTTCAATCAATGTTCTCATGCAGAATATGGCTTCTTTTGTCCCACTTTTTCCTGAATCCAAAATGTTGCTCATCTAATTCAGTATTGATTTTATTCTGAATCCTTCCCTGTATAACTTTTAGTAAAATTTGTGTTACATGGCTCATTAGGCTTATTGTTCTTAAGTCACTGCATTCAACTGCACCACTCTTTTTAGGCAATGCAATGAAAGTTGATGTTTTTAGATCGTTTGGTATGTATCATGTATGGTATATGTCATTGCATATGTCTGTGATCACTTCGACGCCAAACTCTTCTAGAGCCTGTATCATCTTTATCTAAAAATGATACAAGACATATAAAAAGAATATGGTTTGATGACGATTTACAATAATTAAATTGGGAGTGGTGCACCTTGCGGCTAAACGTACATGACCGAAATCAACATAGGACATGGTGCTTCGACACGTACATGACCGAAATCAACATAGCGCATGGTGCGCCGACACGTACATGACCGAAATCAACATAGCGCATGGTGTGCCGACACGTACATGACCGAAATCAGCATAGCGCATGGTGCGTCGAAACGTACATGACCGAAATCAGCATAGCGCATGGTGCGTCGAAACGTACATGACCGAAATCAGCATAGCGCATGGTGCGTCGACACGTACATGACCGAAATCAACATAGCGCATGGTGCGTCTAAACGTACATGACCGAAATCAACATAGCGCATGGTGCGTCGACACGTAGGGAAAGAGTTCATCTCGTGATCGTTACTTTGCTTACACAGATCGTTTCTGGATATAACTAGTACAGTATCGCATACAATTGTAACATTCACTATTGTAATAACAGGTGTAAGACAAGGATGTGTCCTCTCACCACTCCTCTTCATCATATATATGGGCAAAATAAATCAAGAAACAACCAACAATAAGGAAAAATCAAATAATAACATAGAGATAGAAAACTCCAACATCAACGAGCTACTCTTCGCAGATGACCAATGCCTAATATATGAGGATGAAAACCTGCTACAACAGCATTTAACATCTCTTGATAAAAGCTGCACAAAATACAGTATGAAAATTAACACCACAAAAACAGAGGCTATAAGAATAAGCAAATTAAGACACCCATTAAACATTAAGATCAAGATAAAGAAATAAAACAAGTAGAGGAATTCAAGTATTTGGGCACAATGTTCACAAAAGATGGAAAATTTGACAGAGAAATTGACATGAGAATACGAAAAGCAAATGCTGTCACATACCAGCTTTCACCATTGCTAGGACATCCAAACATTTCTATGCCAGCTAAACAACAAATGATAAATAGCATTTTCATATCAACTTTGTGCTACGAAAGTCAAACATGGACCCTTTCTAAATCACAATTTAGAAAGATCAATACATGTGAGATACGATGCTTGAGAAAAGTAACAAACAACACAAGAAAAGATAGAATACCAAATGAAACCATAAGAAAAATGGGTGGAACAAAACCCTGCCAAGAAGATATAGAACAACAACTTAAATGGTTTGGCCACCTGGTCAGAATGAATCCTTACCAATCACCATCAAGGACGTTCTTCTCGAAAATGCATGGAAAAAGACCAAGAGGAAGACCCAGAAGAAGATGGATAGATGCAGTGACAGAGACATGTAACAACAAAGGGAAATCACTAATTCAGACAGTTCGAGCAGCTCAAGAGCGACAAATGATATAAACCACGACACCTTTTCGGTACCAGTGAAAAGAGAAAAGAAGAAGATGGATAGATGCAGTGACAGAGACATGTAACAACAAAGGAAAATCACAAATTCAGACAGTTCGAGCAGCTCAAGAACGACAAATGATATAAACTACGACACCTTTTAGGTATCAGTGAAAGAGAAAAGAAGAGGAAGAAGACTCTTGTAGTAAAAAAAAATCAGATGGAATACCTGTGTTACATTGAAAAGATGATGGAAGAAGAGACAAAGGTAAGCAGAGATAAAACAAAGTGTTAAGAAGTAGACAACAGAGATGAATAGTCCGCTGTAGATGTAGAGAGTTGTGGAGAGTCATGATCATCTCCGCCAGGAGACACGATGCTTGAAGATTTCCATCATGGACGTTTCAGTACGGATCCTCATTTAAGAGACTCGTTATGTCAAGGTGTTCGCGTCACTCTCATTATGTCAAGGTGTTCGCGTCACTCTCATTATGTCAAGGTGTTCGCGTCACTCTCATTATGTCAAGGTGTTCGCGTCACCCTCATTATGTCAAGGTGTTCGCGTCACCCTAATTATGTCAAGGTGTTCGCGTCACTCTCATTATGTCAAGGTGTTCGCGTCACCCTCATTATGTCAAGGTGTTCGCGTCACCCTCATTATGTCAAGGTGTTCGCGTCACCCTCATTATGTCAAGGTGTTTGCGTCACCCTCATTATGTCAAGGTGTTCGCGTCACCCTCATTATGTCAAGGTGTTCGCGTCATTCTCATATGTCAAGGTGTTTGCGTCACCCTCATTATGTCAAGGTGTTTGCGTCACCCTGATTATGTCAAGGTGTTCGCGTCACCCTCATTATGTCAAGGGGTTCGTGTTTTCCTAATTATGTTAAGGGGTTCGTGTTACTCTCGTTATGTCAGTGGGAAAAGGAAATTTTGTTACGCCAAGGGGTTCATGTCACCCTGATTATGTCTAGGGGTTCGCGTTTCTCCTCATTATGTTAGGGGTCCGTGTTACCCTCATTATGTCACGGGGTACATGTCACCCTCGTTATGCCAAGAGGTACATGTTACCCTCGTTTATGCCAAGAGGTACATGTCACCCTCGTTATGGCAAGGGGCACATGTCACCCTCGTTATGCCAAGGGATCCATGTCTCCATTTTTTATCAAGGGATTCGTGTTACCCTTATTCTTTCAAAGGGCTCGCGTTCTGCATCAAAAATAAAGTGAACCTCTTCTTTGGCTAGAAAGATTTCCACAAACTTGATCTACGGGCCGCGACATGAGCACAACGGACTGGGAAGAGCTTGTCAAGGCTGGATCATCTGGAATCAAACTCTAAGTGATGGCCTCACACCCCCTTGCAACTCTCAATCTGCCACAAATGTGACTCCTGGCCATAAAAAGGCAGCTTTCAACAGATCCGGACCAATCCGTGCTCGAGCGTTAAATTCACGGTCCCCAGAGACCGACATGTTACCAGGATCATTCTGCAAAAGCTCCCTCTATTAATCATTACTAGGCCCGTTAAGGAGATGCTCTTCATTGGCACCCCGATGACTCAACTCCTCTCTGATTATCGACGATTACTCTGTGACATTTGATAAATGAGAAGTGAGCTCATTAATCTTATCTTGTCATTATGTCAATTTATCGACTATTTTTTTAAAGGGAAAATAACTGTAACTCACTGAAGTAGTAGCATTGTGTCATACAATAAGGTCGCTCTAGATTCTGATGTTTAATAACTCAATGTTGTCTTCCTAAACTTGTCTGTCACTTTATAAGTCTGTTTTCTTGCCACATGCTTTTGTTAATTTCTTACACTGCAGTCTGTCACGGAGAATTTCTTACACAGTAGTCTGTCGCGGAGAGTTTCTTACACAGTAATCTGTCACGGAGAGTTTCTTACACTGTAGTCTGTCACGGAGAGTGTTTTACACTATAGTCTGTCACGAAGAGTTTCTTACACTGTAGTCTGTCACGGAGAGCCTTTTACACCGCAGTCTGTCACAGAGAGTTTCTTACACTGTTGTCTGTCACAGAAAGTTTTTAAACAGTAGTCTGTCACGGAGATTTTCTTACACTGTAGTCTGTCACGGACAGTTTCCTACACTGTAGTCGGTCACGGAGAGTTTCCTACACTGTAGTCAGTCTGGGATAGTTTCTTACACTGTAGTCTGTCACGGACAGTTTTTATACTGTAGTCTGTCACGGATAGTTTCTTACACGGTAGTCTCTCACGGACAGTTTTTTATACTGTAGTATGTGACGGATAGTTTCTTTCTTATACTGTAGTATATAGTAGATAGTTTAAAGAAATGATTAGAGAGGAAGTCAGAGGCAGTTATGATAAACAGCTACAGAGATCATCTATAGAGAGTGATATGATCATCTGTAGGAAACGATATGTTCATCTGTAGGAAATGATATGATCATCTATAGAATAGAAATAATCATCTGTATAAAGTGATTTGGTCATCTATAGGAAGTGATATGATCATCTATAGAAAATGAAATAATCATCTGTTATTGAGTTATTGAGTTATTTGCGGGTCATCATCATTGCACTCCGAACATGTCCATAGGTGCTCAGATCCCCTCCTCAGCAATTCCCTCAGTGTCCAGCGACTGACGACTCCAGTTCTATGTTGGTTGATAAGTCTTCTTACACGGCCACCAAGTTCTCATTTCTGGCCGTGCCCATCTTAACTCCCATTTCCATCATCCGAAGAAGTGACGTTGATCTGTGTTTGTCGAAGTCCTTGCTCTTCCCACATCTCGGAGTGCATTGATGATGTCCGCCCGATCCATCGGTTGCCCGTCCTCAACGACATCGCAGCTAGCCAACCTGTCCGCTCTCTCATTTCCCCGTACTCCCGCATGTCCAGGGACATAGACAAAGGTGACCTTACGTATTTTGGATTTCTGCAACGACTCTACCCATTGCATGCGTACAAAGCCCAACTCCACTTTTTTTATCATGCTCATCGAATCACTCAGTATACATGCATGGATGTAGTCTTGTGACTCTAACCATTTGAATGCCTTGGTCACTGCCATCACCTCCATTGTCATGCTACGCGTGGTCATGGCGTATGCACCACTGTCTTCCTTGGCTATTCTGCCTGCCGAGCGTGCTGTAAATGCCCATGCACTTCTTTCGTGTCGTCTTACAGATCCGTCTGTATAGATGACTGCATCTTTCTCATCGGTATTATCGCAGATGAGACCGTTGACCTCAGCATTAACCACGACCGGGTTCTATTCCCTACTTTTCCTGTCGAGTGTGACAATACATGAGAAAGTCCCCTTGAATGACGTAGGCACCGGTATCCACTCCTCACAAACGCTGATATTGGTAAGCCCACAGACCTGTTTGATGACATCTTCTGCCCGGCCCACCCATGATTTGCCTCTTTTTAGCCTGGTACCTTTCTCTGTGTTGAGCACGTGGTGCAATGGATGCTCTGTATCTGTACTAATCTTCAGGTATGCTCGTGCTCTCCAGATCTTGATTCTGTCATCCATGGTTGGAAAGTCAAGAAGATACCTCATTGCTACACAGGGAGTGTCCCTCGTACATCCCAGGATAATGCGCATAGCTTCATTGTGTATTTTCTCCAGTCTATCAATTTGAGTCGTACTGACAGTAAGAATGGCCAGGGCATACTCGATTGGTGCGAGGACTAATCCCTGGAACAGAAGAGTAAGTAGCTTCTGCTCGATGTTGGCAGCTGCCATGACCTTCAAGGCGGCTAATCCTTTGCGGGATTTTGTTATCACATGGTCGACGTAATCATCTGTATAAAGTGATATGGTCATCTATAGAAAGTGAAATAATCATCTGTATAAAGTGATATAATCATCTATAGAAAGTGATATGATCATCTATGGGAAATGATATGATCATCTACCTAAGGTCACATGATTATCTTCTCAAAGTGATATTTGTTTATATGTAGCAGTGAATGTGTGGGTGTAGGTAGAGAAGGAGGGTAGGAGACAGTTGAGAGAGAGTGGGGAAAACATAGTAAGGGGACGGTCACGAGAAATCCAAATAGAACTGTGTTCAGATGAAGAGCAGGAATCTCGTGACTGAAAAAAAGGGATAAACATGGGAGTTGAGTGGATGACGTAGTAGAAACCTATTGGAGGGGAGACTAAGGAAGTGAGTTTTGATTGGTTACAGGGCGAGGAATATAATCACCTGCAAGGGGTTAGAAACAAGCTCTCCACTAGAAAAGGGGCCTGTGGCCGAGAAGTTAGGGTCGGCCAAGTCGTTAGGCGTTAGTCTAACACATCAGACGTGACATCCAAGGTTGCCTACTGGAAGGCGTACGATCGAGGCAGATCGCCGTTCGAAAACGACAGTCTTCTAAGAGCTCCAGTGAACGCGCATCCAGTTACAGAACTAAAGGAGACGGGCTACCTCTAGCACGGCTCAGGATAACAACCATTATCCTTGGATTCAACAACGAAGTAGTAATCGTCCGGTTAGTAAATAGTACACGGATATATAGAGAGGTCTATGATCATCTACACCTGCACATACGGTACTTGATGGTGAGTCTGCCAACTTAATGTTTTTGTCCTGTGTCACCATGTTGCAAGTAATTTGTCAGGGTGCACCTTGTTGCAAGCAATTTGTCAGGGAGCACCTTGTTGCAAGTAATTTGTCAGGGTGCACTTGTTGCAAGTAATTTGTCAGGGAGCACCATGTTGCAAGTAATTTGTCAGGGAGCACCATGTTGCAAGTAATTTGTCAGGGAGCACCATGTTGCAAGCAATTTGTCAGGGAGCATCATGTTGCAAGCAATTTGTCACGGAGCACCTTGTTGCAAGCAATTTGTCAGGGAGCACCTTGTTGCAAGTAATTTGTCAGGGAGCACCTTGTTGCAAGTAATTTGTCAGGGAGCACCATGTTGCAAGCAATTTATCAGGGAGCACTTTGTTGCAAGTAATTTGTCAGGGAGCACCTTGTTGCAAGTAATTTGTCAGGGAGCACCTTTTTGCAAGTAATTTGTCAGGGAGCACCATGTTGCAAGTAATTTGTCAGGGAGCACCATGTTGCAAGCAATTTATCAGGGAGCACCTCATAACAGATTGATTGCGACAGGATCGACGAACATAAACTACCGATATCCCACACCACCTCTTTGCGGTGCCCCTTGAATAGACCAGCCAGTCTCAGTGAGCAAGGATTGAAAGGAAAGACAACCCGGTGCTCAAAAACATCATGCTGGATTTGGATGTAATGGGCCAAAAAGCGTAAATTTCACAGCTTTGCTGCAAACGACACCACAGAGCATCTACGTCCATTTAACGCCCTTTTACGGGATGGACGACCGAGTGGATTATTTATTCTTTCAGATTTCGAGTAAACACAGGAGGAATAATGAAAGAATGAAAAGCAGTCTGTAACATCGCTTTTGTCACTTTGTTGAAAGTAGTCTGTCACAATCATTTATATCAATATGTTGTTATACTAAAGCTGTCAAATTCCCTTTATCACTATGTTATACTTTAATCTCTTTGATACTTTGTTATATTGTATTTCGTCACATTTCCTTTTGTTAGTTTGCTATATTGTAATATGTCACATTCTCATTTGCCACTTTCTCATGATGTAGCTTCTAAAATTATATTTTCATTATGATATACTACAATCCACCTTTAATTCTTATCCTTATCATCATCATGTGCACACCGGTTGACGTAGACGATCATGTCCTTCCACAAACTTATCCACAGTGCATCGTATCAATTCTGTTGTTGACTGTTTTCCATGCCGTGACACCAAGCTATCTTCTCTCTGTCGTCCGCGATATCTTTTTCCTTTTATTTTGCCAGCTGTAACTAAGTATTCCAACTTTCCTCTTCTTATGATGTGCCCGAAAAATGTTGATTGTTTCTTTCTGATGTTTTTTAGGAGCTGCCTTTTTGTGTTAGCCTCTTTGAGAACTTCCTCATTGGTCTTTTTAGCTGTCCAGGGAACTTTCAACATTCTTCTGATAAATCTCATCTCTGTGGCCTCTAATCGTATTTGTTTGTCTCTTGTCCATGATGTCCTATTGTCGCTTCCATAGGTCAGAATTGGGTCTATATAGCACCGATAACTCTCTTTCTCATTTTTATTGTCATAGATTTGTTGCATAAGACGTTTTTCATTTTCTGAAATGCTTTTTGACCTGAGCTATTCTGCTTTTTATTTCTGTGGTGCATCTTCCATCTGATGTTATTATTGTGCTCAGGTATTTGACGCGTTGCACTTGTTTCAGATTTGTCCTGTTTATTTAACGGTGCGTGATGATGATGATTTTTTTATTCGATATGACCATTACTGACCATTCGATATGACCATTACTGACCATTCGATTTGACATTTATCTTTGTATATCGGAACACAATACTGTAGTCTTTCCATACTGATTTGTTTTGAATTTACCAATTATGTTGACTTGTTTTGTTTCTTTAATAAATCATATAACTCTTTCCGTACGTTTCGATGTAATGTGCGCCATGACGATTTCGGCAGTGCACGTTTCGCTACATATTGCGTCACTCTCAATTTGATGAGTGTGAACCGTTATGAAACCATATCGTTTTACATGTCTTGTATCATCTTGGTATTTGTGAAATCTAATATACCTTGTTCAATTATCTAAAAATTCATATGTTATATATTATATGTTAGATAAATATAGACATATAGATTGATTCTTAAAACATGAAACATTTTGTCTCTGAAATCTCTTTTGTTGTATCGATAAAAAGCTTCCATAAGGAAAGAGTTCCGTTCTAAGACTCTGAACCTTCTTGAGGGTTGGAGGAAAACTGTTGTCTGCATTCTTGAAAACAAGAAACCTCTTTCCAGTAAAGAAATCTGGTTCTAACTATATCTTTTAATAAATAAAAGCAAGACTTTTTCCGGGGCTAGAAACGGGCATTAAAAATGAAGATATTGAGGGCAGAGGAAGAAAAGATGCGCATCTCCTGAATCGTAAATCGTTTCGTCCATACTTGAGCAAAGAACTGGAAAACGGTTTGTGTGTTTCTTACCCGAGTCCATGATCGCCATCTAAGGCCTGCCTGGAGACTAACGCATGCTGGGCACACGCAGAATGTCAAATTTTAAACTTTTAAATGATTGCTTCCGGTGCCTGTCGCAAGTTAATTTAATCGTCACGCGCGTTATTTTAACGTGACAAAGAAAAGTCGTCACCGCGAGTTAGCTTGCCCCAAAAAAAGTGAAAATCTCATTGGTCAACAATGCACGAAAGACGCACTCAACGTCAGATTTAATGTGTTCAACGAAGTCAAATATTAGAGTTTAACGTCACGTCACGTGTTTTGTTTGGTGATTAGTTATCAAAAACAATCTCATTACACTCAGTGCACAGCAATGTTGCTATGCTGTTTCTTTGTGGAGATGATGAAATCTACGTGAATGTATTGTCCCCAAAGTAAAGAATCAGGTGAATTCTCTCTTTGCCCAACTAGAATGTCACGTTTCTTTTTTATAATTCACCCGTTAAGTGAACGTGGACGCGTTGTGTCGCTAGTTTACGACAAAGCCACGTCATTTACGCCTTTACGCCCGACAAATCCGTCTTCGGCGTAGTTAGACTTGCTTGCCAATTTGTACCCGGTCAACAGCCATTTTGGTCTCGTCTTTTCGACTTTTCACCGCCAAGTATTCTTTAACGTGCGCGAATGCAACACTTAACCTCCCTGTTATTCGTCGTTTCTGAGAGGGCTAAACATTGATTTTCACTACGCACAAACCAACGGAGGGTTACACCACGAAGAAACCACGGATTTAATTTCTTGAAAATATTCCCAACGTCTGTAGTAGGACTTGAGCCCATGATCTTCCTGTCTAAGGGTCGACGTCTTACCTCTAAACCACCCGGCCCTGGAGTGCCAGGTTTGGGTTGAACTCCGATCCCTTTTTCGCCAGATAACGAACCAACCACTATACAAATGACGAGCGTATTACATCGAGAAAGTGTCATGGTTTTCCTTCCTTCAAAATCTCTTAACGTCTGGCCTTCTCATGCATGTGAACATTTCACTGCCCAACGATATTATATGTGAACTCTACGATATTATATGTGAATTCTACAATATTATATGTGAATTCTACAATATTATATGTGAACTCTACGATATTATATGTGAACTCTACGATATTATATGTGAACTCTGCGATATTATATGTGAATTCTACGATATTATATGTGAATTCTACAATATTATATGTGAATTCTACAATATTATTCTGAACTCTGCGATAATATATGAGGACCTAACTATATTATATGTCAGCCTTACTATATTATTTGTGATATGTACTATTTAATAATTAAATAGTTCATTCTGGAATATTAGAAACACTAGGGAACATAAGGACAGAGAGGTAAACAGAAGAGCAAAAGACCGCACATCATATCTCTCCTCGACGCTGAAAAACAAATGAGGAAAGAAACGAGACCACAAAAACGTTGGGGTAGTCGATGTTTGATACATTTTCATATTTTATTTCCAAACAACTACAAAATTAAACTTCGTTCTTTGTTACGTTCCTCTTAAGGGGAATGGGAGCTGAACAAATTTGTTAACAACAAGAGGTTAAACAAAGCCCCGATTGGAGGCTGAACGGTTTACCAACTCCTTAACATTAGGCTGAACATTTAACTTAGTCGAAATGTCCTTCTGCTTTTGTTTTGTTCCCCGCCTACGTAAAGATGCAACCATACCACATTATTCCTTTAAAAAAAAAATTTCATTGTAAAATCAAAATAATGAGCAATGGTTGAAAAGATTGGGACGTTCTTTAAAATAAAGATCAATGGTTGTAAAAATTGGTACATTCCTTAAAATAAAGATCAATGGTTGAAAAGTTGGTACATTCATTAAAATAAAGATCAATGGTTGTAAAGATTGGTACATTCCTTAAAATAAAGATCAATGGTTGTAAAGATTGGTACATTCCTTAAAATAAAGATCAATGGTTGTAAAGATTGGTACATTCTTAAAATAAAGATCAATGGTTGTAAAGATTGGTACATTCCTTAAAATAAAGATCAATGGTTGAAAAGATTGGTACATTCCTTAAAATAAAGATCAATGGTTGTAAAAATTGGTACATTCCTTAAAATAAAGATCAATGGTTGAAAAGATTGGTACATTCCTTAAAATAAAGATCAATGGTTGTAAAGATTGGTACATTCCTTAAAATAAAGATCAATGGTTGTAAAGATTGGTACATTCCTTAAAATAAAGATCAATGGTTGTAAAGATTGGTACATTCCTTAAAAATAATGATCTATGGTAGTAAAGATTGGTACATTTCCTTAAAATAAAGATCAATGGTTGTACAAGTTGGTACATTCCTTAAAAATAAAGAACAATGGTTGTAAAGATTGGTACATTCATTAAAATAAAGATCAATGGTTGTACAAGTTGTACATTCATTAAAATAAAGATCAATGGTTGTAAAGATTGGTACATTCCTTAAAAATAAAGATCAATGGTTGTAAAGATTGGTACATTCCTTAAAATAAATATCTATGGTTGTAAAGATTGGTACATTCATTAAAAATAAAGAACAATGGTTGTACAAGTTGGTACATTCATTAAAATAAAGATCTATGGTTGTAAAGATTGGTACATTCATTAAAATAAAGATCAATGGTTGTACAAGTTGGTACATTCCTTAAAATAAAGAACAATGGTTGTAAAGATTGGTACATTCATTAAAATAAAGTCAATGGTTGTACAAGTTGGTACATTCATTAAAATAAAGATCTATGGTTGTAAAGATTGGTACACTCCTTAAAATAAAGATCAATGGTTGTACAAGTTGGTAAATTCATTAAAATAAAGATCTATGGTTGTAAAGATCGGTACACTCCTTAAAATAAAGATCAATGGTTGTACAAGTTGGTACATTCATTAAAATAAAGAACAATGGTTGTAAAGATTGGTACATTCATTAAAATAAAGAGCAATGGTTGTAAAGATTGGTACATTCATTAAAATAAAGAGCAATGGTTGTAAAGATTGGTACATTCATTAAAATAAAGATCAATGGTTGTAAAGATTGGTACATTCATTAAAATAAAGAGCAATGGTTGTAAAGATTGGTACATTCATTAAAATAAAGAGCAATGGTTGTAAAGATTGGTACATTCATTAAAATAAAGATCAATGGTTGTACAAGTTGGTACATTCATTAAAATAAAGATCAATGGTTGTAAAGATTGGTACATTCATTAAAATAAAGATCAATGGTTGTACAAGTTGGTACATTCATTAAAATAAAGATCTATGGTTGTAACGATTGGTACATCTGCTTAAAAAAAAGTACAAAGTTGTGAAAATCGATTCCTCGTGTGATCGAGGCAAACCTGCCCTATATCTTGGGTATATTTATCTTGAATGTAAACTTGGCATCGCTTTCGAGTAGTGACAGTTCTGACTGACTGGGAATCTCTATTTGTGCTCTTTATATGTGTGCTCCCAGTCATTTCTATGTTATCAAAAGCTGTAATGTTAAGCTTTCATTTCTTTTAGATTGAACAGAGGGCGCTGAAGTAAGACTTTCTTCTTCGGTTCTGACGTTGCATCTTTCACGTCGATCGCGTAAATGTTGTCTGCTTGCTGAGTCCAATGAACTTCAATCAAAAGGTCATCTTTCACTTGATTTCTCCGAAACTAGACCCGTCTTTGTGTACACGTCAAATAACCTTGCTGGCCATTCCGGTCAGCTAAAACCAAGGAGAGGGGTGTACATCATTGATTCCCAACTGATGTGCCAGGATATTTCGGAAAGCGGTGTCCTAAAAAAATTAGCACATTTTTTAACCATGTAAGTCTTCCAGAACAAAAAATGTGAAAAAAAAAAATTATAAACGGTTTATGTAATGATTGGAGCCTCGGTGGCTCAGTGGTTTGTGTTCTCGCTCCCTGACCAGAAGGACCCGGTACCCAGCAGTGGCGGATATTTTTTTTCAGACTAACAAGGCTCCGGGGTTTGCTCAGCCTCTGAACATGGGTACTAGAGATTTTTCTTGAAAAGACGGCCTGGCGTGATACCAACAACATGACCCAAAAATGTGCCGTGGTCATAGAAAAATATGGTCGCTAACACCATATTCCCAATACGCTTAGCAAGCAGGGGATGGAATCTTAACTTTACTTTATGGAGAGATTTGCCTTGTAGAAAAACTCCATGGAAATTATGGAGAAAGAGAACTCTGCAAAAGACTTTCATAAAATGTTTTCTATTTATGTTGACAATTGTTTTTCCTTGAAGTGCTGCATTGCAAGGTAGAAAAAGTGTCTCAAGAGCACAACAAAAATGTTAATGAAACTCGACTTTGGCGTCCTGTTCAGATTGTAACAGAAGCGTCTATGCGGCGGGTGCAGGAAATGATTAGAGATGTTAGGCTAGTAACGGTAGACAGTGTAGCAACTGCATAGTTTAAAATTCCACCTGTTTGGTCCACTGAAAACCCACCTTGGCGGTGGACGTTTCTCGAGTGATGAAAAGGTTAGATGTGAAGTGAAATTCTGGCTCGGAAAGCGGAAGCAGAACAAAGAATTCTATACTTCAGGAATCGTATCACTGATAAAACGATGGGATATAAAGTTCATCAATGTTGGTAGTAATTATGTTGAGAAACAGACGGATAATGGAAGTGCAAACAAAACAAAGTTTTCAAAATATTATCGTATTTAGTGTTTTGTTTTTTACTGCAATTTGTCACATATTTATTAACTCTCGCTCGCATACCCACAATTGACCGAACATACCAAAACATTGCACGACATTAATTGATTTTGTTTATTCTTTATTTGTCATTTACAGTCAACAATATTTCATTTCATTCAGACATGTTCACTTTCTGTTTCGCCTTTAAATAATAGTTACTATATGTTGATCTGAGCAATTTTAAAACGTGCCCCACTAGAAGTGCAGTGTTTTATTTTGTTATTAAGTTATGTGAGAGGTGTTAAATGTGCACAGAATGTATATAATGTTAAACAATAATATATGAGGTGGACCAAATACAAATTGTATGGAAGCAAGGATGCCCGAAGTTGTAAAGTTTGAGAATCCACGGACTGGGCAGTGTGCCACAGACGATGGAAGCAAAAAAAAACTTCATAGAGCGTTGTCTTTGGTGTGTAAATAGTTACAGTCACTGCAGAGTCTAGATCAGGTTTGCTTAGGTTATTTGTTCTAGTGTGTGTGTGTGTTTGGGGGGGGGGGTGGGGGGGGTTTGGTTGAAGAGTTAAAGTTTCAAATTTGCACCCGGTCAAGAGAATTAGACCTTTATTCCATGAAACGATAACACAACAATTTCTAAGAATTTAATCACAAATTATAAATATGAAAGTCCACATTTCAGGGAAAAATGATATCACAGTTTCTAAGAATTTAAACCACAGTTTAGAAATATTAAAACCGCACTTGAGAAAAGTTTCAAGAGATTATGCATTAGATCAGTGGGGATCATTGATTCTTTCCTGTAGCAAGCCGGACTTGTCGATCAATGTGCTTGCTTAAACTATGACGTAACCGTGATCTTTCCTTTCAGCTCTTTCTTCACTGCTCAGTGTTCAAGCAATGTTAACGCCGTTTACTTCCAACCCAACTGTTACTAGTACTACTTTCTAGTAGTAGTTAGTACTACTTTTTAATAGTAGCTAGTACTACTTTCAATTCAGTTTTGTTTACGACTTTGTACCTTAACCGCTGTGTCTTTAACTTGTTTACCGTAGAATTTTGGCATTTTCCAAGTGGCGTATGTTCTGTCGCGTAGACAATAGTATCAGTATATGTTGGAAGTATAGATGGTGACGTGCCGGGAAAGCTCCATGTATGTGCCATAGTATGGTAGGTATGTCGTGATACTGCGGCTTGACTTACAGACTGAAATATTGTGGGGGATAGGTATACCAGCAATTTTAATAGATAATTTATAAGAAAACCAAACGGAAACAAATTACACTTTGAAACTAATGCACAAACCTGTTAAAGGAGCAGATATGCAGGATTGTGTTGTTATAAAATAGAGAATATAATTAGATGAAGTAAGAGAAGATGATATGCTTGCAGATACAGCTGCTGTGTAGAATGAACGAGCAGTGGAATGTGTTGATATTCAACAAAGAAAAACAACAAAGTAAAATAACAAGAGGCGACAATAGAAATTGAATTTAAAATCGCAGAAGAAGAAATATGTGTATCGCTAATCCCTCCACGTTATCTGTAACCGCGGACACTAAAATAGACATAAAGTGTCATGGACAAGCTAAACTAATAGAAAAATAGACAAACTACAACGTTTCGGCAATAGCCTTCAACAGGTATAACAAGCAAACTATAAGCAATAAGTAGCGGCAGTATGTAAATGGAGATAAGTACACATATCAAATATACACAATATTACATTTAATATTTATTTAAAATGATACCCGCAGCTTTGCTTGCAGCCCCGCATATAATTTCATTGTTGTGTACATTTGATGTGTGAGCTTATCTAGACACATTGATCTGTCAGTGGCCAACACTCTTTTGTAGAACAAAAACTAATATTTGTACTTTGTTGAGTCCCCAGCCATTCTTCGCCACATCTGTGCACATCAACTTTCACTGTTCTCTGACAAGTTCTCTAGTCTTCTTATCTTCAAAAGTTTGTACACATCAACTTTCACTGTTCTCTGACAAGTTCTCTAGTCTGCTTATCTTCAAAAGTTTGTACACATCAACTTTCACTGTACACTGACAAGTTCTCTAGTCTGCTTATCTTCAAAATTTGTACACATCAACTTTCACTGTTCTCTGACAAGTTCTCTAGTCTGCTTATCTTCAAAAGTTTGTACACATCAACTTTCACTGCTCACTGACAAGCTCTCTAGCTTGCAGACTTCAAATGTCTGTGCACATCAACTTTCACTGTACTCTGACAAGTTCTCTAGTCTGCTTATCTTCAAAAGTGTGTACACATAAGCTTTCACTTTACTCTGACAAGTTCTCTGGTCTGCTTATCTTCAAACGTTTGTACACATCAGCTTTCACTTTACTCTGACAAGTTCTCTAGTCTGCTTATATTCAAAAGTTTGTACACATCAGCTTTCACTTTACTCTGACAAGTTCTCTAGTCTGCTTATCTTCAAAGGTTTGTACACATCAGCTTTCACTTTACTCTGACAAGTTCTCTAGTCTGCTTATCTTCAAAGTTTGTACACATCAGCTTTCACTTTACTCTGACAAGTTCTCTAGTCTGCTTATCTTCAAAAGTTTGTACACATCAGCTTTCACTTTACTCTGACAAGTTCTCTAGTCTGCTTATCTTCAAAAGTTTGTGCACATAAGCTTTCACTTTACTCTGACAAGTTCTCTAGTCTGCTTATCTTCAAACTCTCATCACATCAACTTTCACTGTACTCTACTAGCTCTACAGCCTGCTTATCTTCAAACGTCCACTGCCTGATAGTTCTTGCCATGATTTCAGCCCATCTTCACAGAATATAACTTATCCAGCTCAAGCGTTTGTGCGTATTCGTTTCCTGCTGCATCTGTTTAGCACTTCTTGATGTTTGATCATATTTGTTGCACCTCAAGCAGCTCTTTCTATACTACTTTAGCTCCATAATGTTACTATTCATACTTAAGAAGACCGAGGGCTTAGGGAGAACAGATTTTGCAATAAACCGGCTATTAACTGATGGCATCGTGTAGGATTCAGCTGCTAATCTCATTGATGTTTTTTTCTGACTGGGGCGAGATCAGGAACACCGCTTCCAAAGTACTCTTAATCACAGAAGAGAAATAAACAGGCGCTTCATGCGTTGTGTCGCAATTTACAGCGAGGTTCTATTTCTACACCTCTTGATCCTACATTCCGACTTCGTCACGAAATTTTTAGACCTGATTCGCCTTCCACCTTCAACCTTTCTCATTTGATCAGACTGAGCACCGTCGTACCAGTATCGCTACTTTGAAGTGCATCAGGATTTGAGCCAGCTCTGTTCTATAATCAACCACATAAACAATCAGCTGTGAGTCGTTAGTAGACATCAGTTCATGTACTGGTTCTCTAGATTCCATGGTAACAACTAGATAGGGAGATAAGTGAGACAGGAAACAGTTTACATCACATGACCTTGTATTCGTGTCAGCGCCGCCATCAGCACCAGACTTTAGCTTCCCGATCTATTTCCAGATAACATTATCATCATGTGCCACACCGGTTGGCGATGGCAATCATGTCCTTCTACAATCTTCTATCAACATTACATCGTATTAGTTCTGTTGTTGACTGTTTTCCATACCATGACACCCAGCTATCTAGTATCGTCTCTCTTTGTTGTTCGCTATCTCTTTTCCTTTTATTTTGCCAGTTGTGACCAAGTATTCCAACTTTCTTCTTCTCATGATGTGCTCAAAAAATGTTGATTATTTCTTTCTGATGTTTCTTAGGAGCTCCGTTTTTGTGTTGGCCTCTGAGAATTTCGTCATTGGTCTTTTTAGCTGCCCATGGAATTTTCAACATTCTTCTGAAAAATTCCATCTAATCATCTTTCCATTCCTTTGTTTACTGTGCATGATTCGCTTCCAAAGGTCAGAATTGGCTCTATGTAGCACCGATGAAATTTTTCTCACTTATATTGACATAGACTTGTTGCGTAAGACGTTTTTTTTTATTTTCTGAAATGTTATTTTGGCCTTAGCTATTCTGCTTTTTATTTCTGTGGTGCATCTTCCAACTGATTTTTTTTTTGCCCAAGTATTTAACGCGTTGACTTGTTTCAGATTTGTTCTGTTTATTTTTATGCTGCATGACATTAACTGTTCCAAATAACACAGGAATATTAAAACACAGAGCACGATTTCCGCGACTCCAGCAAAGACCCATAGGGCAAATGGAAATCAACAGAAAAGTTGCTAGCAATGTTGCTTTTCTATTTTGCTATTATTAAAATGTTTCACAAGCGTGGGAATACAGCCTGCAGTTTTTTTAATATTTATTTTCAAATGCCATGGATTTGACTTGAACAGGGTATCTTCTAGTTGTGTGACAATCACAACACTAACTGCAGTCACGTGATCACGGTATCGAAGTAAAGTCCAAAACCTCAGCTTTAGTCATAAAGTAGCTACTACCTTGACGCTCATCACTTGTTACTGAGGGCTACATTTCTTCAAGTAGCAGTTATCGTTGAGGGCTACATTTCTTCAAGTAGCAGTTATCGTGGAGGGCTACATTTCTTCAAGCAGCAGTTATCGTTAAGGGCTACATTTCTACAAGAAGCAGTTATCGTTGAGGGCTACATTTCTTAAAGTAGAACTTATCGTTGCGGGCTACTTCTTCAAATAGCAGTTATCGTCGAGGACTACATTTCTTCAAGAAGCAGTTGTTGTTGGTGGCTATATTTCTTAAAGTAGCAGTTATCGTCGCGGGCTACATTTCTTCATGTAGCAGTTATCGTCGAGGGCTACATTTCTTCAAGAAGCAGTTGTTGTTGGTGGCTATATTTCTTAAAGTAGCAGTTATCGTCGCGGGCTACATTTCTTCATGTAGCAGTTATCGTCGAGGGCTACATTTCTTCATGTAGCAGTTATCGTCGTGGGCTACGTTTCTTCATGTAGTAGTTATCGTCGAGGGCTACATTTCTTAAAGTAGCAGTTATCGTTGAGGGCTACATTTCTGCATGTAGCAGTTATCGTCGAGGGCTACATTTCTTCATGTAGCAGCTATCGTCGAGGGCTACATTTCTTCAAGTAGCAGTTATCGTTGAGGGCTACATTTCTTCAAGTAGCAGTTATCGTTGAGGGCTACATTTCTTCAAGTAGCAGTTATCGTTGAGGGCTACATTTCTTCAAGAAGCAGTTGTCGTTGGTGGCTATATTTTTTCAAGTAGCAGTTATCGTCGAGGGCTACATTTCTTCATGTAGCAGGTATCAGCGAGGGCTACATTTCTTCATGTAGAAGTTATCGTTGAGGGCTACATTTCTTCAAGTAGCAATTATCGTTGAGGGCTACATTTCTTCAAGAAGCAGTTGTCGTTGGTGGCTATATTTCTTCAAGTAGCAGTTATCGTTAAGGGCTACATTTCTTCAAGTAGTAGTTATCGTTGATTGCTACATTTCTGCAAGTAGCAGTTATCGTTGAGGGTTACATTTCTTCAAGTAGCAGTTATCGTTGAGGACTACATTTCTTCAAGAAGCAGTTATCATTGAGTGCTACATTTCTTCAAGCAGCAGTTATCGTCGAGGGCTACATTTTGTTCATGTAGCAGTTGTCGTCGAGGGCTACATTTCTTCAAGTAGCAGTTATCGTCGATGGCTACATTTCTTTAAGTAGCAGTTATCGTGGAGGGCTACATTTCTTCAAGTAGCAGTTATCGTTGGTGGCAATATTCTTCAAGTAGCAGTTATCGTTGAGGGCTACATTTCTTCAAATAGTAGTTATCGTTGAGGGCTACATTTTGAAATATTCAGGTAGCAGTTACAGTATTCATTAACAACATCGTTTTTACGATAGCGGCTTGTTAAACCTCTGATCAACGGTTATATACCAAGCCGGAGAAAAATAATTCCTCCATTTTGGAAACAACCGGAAACGGTTATCTTTAAAAGAAAACTGCTAGAACAAAAAATTCATATAGGAGAAGGTGTATCTTGGTCTACGCCCTATGGGCCGGTTACGGCTCGAAAGGTCAATAGATAGATAGTTACAGTATTTGTTCTTCATTCGCAAGACACCATCTCTTCACTGCCCGTCCTTAAAATATCGTATTTCTGCGCCATTCGGCTCAGTACATCTGTATCCAGCATGACATTTGTTAGTAACGTGTTGTCTGTCCTGTCTCAACTCGCTTGACCGATCAATTATTCGGAGTGGTAAAGTAGGATCTTCATCACTTCTGGTTCACAAATCCCGATAAAAACAGTCAGCTATGAGTCGTCGATCGCTCTCACTGTTGACTTGTATGTTGTTATAGTACCTGGTTATAAGCTTATGCTTAAGGTAATATCATTCGTTGTTAGGATGCCAGTTGAAAAATAAAAACAACAGCAAATCTGAATTAACAGTCTAATCGCCATTTGTCTGGGTGTGAACCAACGTACCCGAAATTTAAGTTAAATGACCAGTGCAGTCGTCTCGTAGTGTGCAGACTAGACCATTTATTTAGCTGCTATATAAAATTAATGAATAAATAGATAATGAACCAATTCTAAACTACATACAGAAATAACAAATAAAAATGTTTGCCCATCTAGAAAGAATGGCGTGTGATTCCTCACCATACAAAGCATATATTAAAAAGGGAGGAGAAGAGCAAGTGGCAGACCCAGAGTAAGATGGCAGACAACATCAAAGAAACGCTACAACATCAACTGACGATGATTGAAGCTGCCAGAGGGCGAGAACGAAAACTGTGCATCTCCTTCGACATCCGAATGGGTACAAGAAGAAAGGAAGAAATAAGCAAAAGAAAAGGAATTCTCACTTACCACAAATTCGAAATAGAAAAGTGAAATATGTAGGGCATGTGTAGAAACATAATACCTTACTAAAGGTCATCTTGAAGTAAAAAAAAAAAAACTATCTTTACGACACATACACTGATGGTCTATGACGGGGGTGCTCACGATAGAACCAGAGGGATAAAGGCCGCTTGATCCAAGTAGTCGCCACGACGTGTGAGACTCAGGATTTTATTTCACCCCCGATAGAAAAAATCCTTTCTGTCTACCGCGGATTCGAACACCGTACGCCAGCTTTTCAGCTAGCAGAACAGTGGTTTTAGCCGCACGGCCACGCGCATCTCCATCTTGAAGTAAAAAGTACAAAGTAGATGAGGCAGAGACAGATCAAGACTAAAGTGGACCCATAACATCACAAGATGGACTGGTGAACCTTTGATAACATGCACTATCAAGGCAAAAGACATTAAAATGTCTCTTCATTGTAGCCAAACTTCGATGTGGAGACAGCACCCAATGAATACAAGAAGAATTTCTTTTAAAGTACTAACGGGAGCATTCCCGTTAACAGGAGCATTCCCGTTAACAGGAGCATTCCCGTTAACAGGAGCATTCCTGTTACTACTTTAAAAAAGAAATTCCAATTCTTCTTCTTCTTCTGCGATCATGGTTCATTCAGACTAGGATTCCGGACTTTCTTATGAAGGCAGCTGTCTGTTTAAGTGATTCGGTTGCCCATATAGTTTCTCTTCCAGGGAGGTGGGTGTAGACCACATTGTCCTTCTCAGGTCTGTGTACCGGGGGCGATCCTGTAGAACATGTTTTGTTGTCATGTTATCCAGTGTACAGTGGCGTTGGCTGGTAGTTCCTATTTTGAATGTGGTGAACATGTGGTTTCTCATTCGGTTGTGATCAGTGCGTAGGCGAAGTATGATGACTTGATCCCTCCCTGATAGTTGGTGGTATCCGTCCCTCTCGTTATACTTTGGGTGTTCTTGTTTCCATTTTTCATGGTACTGGCCTTTGATGATGGATTTGGCTTCGTCGTAGCTGACCAGATAGTTCTCTTGTGGTAATCTCCCTCTCTCTTTAGCTAATTTGTCTGCGCGTTCGTTTCCTTGTATATTACAGTGTGATGGTATCCACTGGATGACCATTCTCTGGAAGTTATTGTACAGTTGGTCTAGGGTTGTTCTCAAGTCATCTAGCTCACTGTTCCTGTGAGTTTTAAGATCTGTTAGGACTGACAGTGCATCAGTCAGTATCACTAATGTTTTGTGCATGTTATTTTTGTGTTGGATAGCCAGTTTTGGAGCGTCTTTGGGGCTTCTACTTTCTGCTTTATTGTTGTTTCAGAATTTCCCAGTATCTATTGACTTGGGGATCTCGTCCTGGTTATTCAGCCCCAATAACACACCTCCTCCTCCATTTCTGGTGGCATTTGTAGCAGAGCCATCTGTGTATATAAGTGACCAAGAGTCGTGTGGGTAGTTGTTGATTGTGTATTTTTCTGCTATGTGTCTTCTCTTTGTGTCTGTTTCGGTGCCTTTTTTCATGATTCCTATTATGTCTTCCTTAAGTTCTGGTATTTTGTGTTTCCCATGAGGAGTCATATCAGATTGGGGCATTGATTGGGACAGTACTGGGTCACTAGCTGCCAGTTTTTTTAGATATTGCAGCGAAGTTGCTCCTCTTTAGTCTTCCTTTTCCGAAACCATTTATTCTTGTTGCATTACTTTAGTTGTCCATCTGTCTTATAATGGTTGCAAACCTGTTAATGTTTTTAGAGTCTCGATAGGTGTAGATTTCATAGCACCAGTGATGATACGGGCAGCCTGGTTTTGTGTTCTGTTAATTTTGCTAAGGTGTGATTTGGAAGCTGTAGCCCAGGCTGTGACTCCATGCTCTAGGACTGGTCTTACTCTTCCTACGTATAATCGTTTCAAGATATTGCTGTCTGCTGCCCAGTCCGTTCCTGCCAAATTCTTCATAATATCTGTACGTTTTCTGGCTCTTTTGTATGCTTTGTGTCTCTGATTTATCCATGTCATTATACGATCCATGGTGACGCCAAGATATGTTGTGTTTTGGTCAATAGGAAGTGTATGGTCTTTTATCTTCAATTTTGCAGAGAGTGTGTTTCTTGATAGGCTGACAATTGTGTATGTAGTTTTTCTTTCGTTAATTGGTAGTAACCAGATGTTCGTCCATTTTTCAAGTTTTCCTAGGGCATCTTGCATTCTGGAGCTAGCCACTGACAGATTCTTCAAGTGTCCATATCGCAAGGTCGTATGCGTTCATTGCTGAGTGTATCCTGGGTGGAATGTCCATTACGATGTCAATTAGGAAAATTAAAAAGAGCGTTGGGGATAGGACTCCACCTTGTGGGACATCTTGTTCGATTCTGGCTTTCTTACTTAGTTATCCATGTACTTGTACTCTGGCCTTTCTGTCTTGTTGGTATTGAGATATCCAGTTTAATAAATGGCCTTGTATGCCAAGTCTAGAAAGCGTGTTCTTTAAACCCTCTCGCCAAACCTTATCAAAAGCCTTCTCCATGTCGACCCACACTGTCAGTGTGTGTTTCTTTTCTTGTAGAGCATCTTCTATTTTCTGTGCGATGTAGGTGATCAGGTCTTCAGTTGATCTGTGCTGACGGAAACCACTTTGTTGTTGTATGAATTGTTGTTTTGTCTCCAAATGCCATTTGAGTCTTCTGTTGACCAGCCTTTTCGTGAGTTTTCTCAGGCAGTTCAGTAAGCCAATTGGTCTGTAGCTACTTGGGTCCAGTGGGTCTTTTCCATGTTTGTGGATGGGCACCATAATGGCTTTTTTCCAGGTTGCGGGCATTTAACCTCTCTTCCAGCTTGCATTTATTATACTTAGAAGCTGGTCCTTGGATTTCTGTCCCAGTTTTATGAGCATTTCGTTGGTGATTCCATCTTTTCCAGTGGAACTCTTGAGCTTTAATCCTTTGAGGGCTACATCTAGTTTTGTTGGTGTAAAGATAGTCGTCTGGTATTCTTCTGATGCTAAAGGCATGTGTTTTGCGTCTCGGTTTTCCTTTCTTGCAGTCTTCTGTTGGTCTTTTGGAATGTTTATTCTACTTATGTTTTTATAATTTTCTATAAAAGAAATGACAAATATTACAGAGTATTTGATAATAATACGTCAAAAGTAATAATTTCACTGCTCTGCCTTTATTCTTTCGCTCCTAGCCTGAGATTTGCCTTCTCATTGAGGTAAGCGATACACCAGAACTCGGAAACTTTTATTTCGATAAAAGAAAATGCTGATAATAAAACACTGTAATTTTCTCTTTCATTTGAATCTGCCGACAGCTTCTCTCTGGTCAGACTTGAACTGGTCTCCCCAGCTCACCAGCACTACCACTAACCCAATTTCTAGTCCATAAGCCGAAGCTAGGCATCGGTGTTAAATGTTTGCTTTCCTCCCCTGGCAAACCGGATCTCATGAACGGGCGTCTTGATAAATTTAGATCAATAGATGGCTACCCCATGCAGACTTTCTCGAATCGTGTGTCTAGCCTGTTCCGATTTCTGTTTTCAGAATTCCAGAAATGTATAAAAACAGACTGAGCTGTAAGCTTGCTAAGCTGGTTGAACATATTATCTTGGAACTGAATGTGCTAGCATTTGTACAGAGATGTTTTGTGAGTCAAGAAGATCCGGGAGAACAAGTATAAATAAGAGATTAGAGTTAAATTATTTGTTTATTATCTCTATCATCTTCAGCCATCTTGTTAAGTAACGAGCAATTACTTGAAGCCTCCACTGCCTGTCCACGTGCTGAAGCCTCCACATGTATTGTCTTGTCTACAACAATGTCACGATACTGGCTTGTCTTTTCTGTTTACATTTTTTTTAGCTTCTCTTGAGCTCTTTGTTTCTTCATTTGTCTGACCATACTTTTCAATGTTAATAGTTGTGAAAAGCTATTTACCCAAGAGGTTTGTTGGAAGTTACTTTAAAAGTTAAGGAATCCACATTGGTTTGAATGATTAGTGCGTTCGCTATTGACCGCGAAAGTTTGGGATTAATTCCGGCGATTTTTGTTTCTTTCTAAAAGATTACTCAATCTCTGAAAATGTGTACCAACGTTCATTTTCTGAGAAATTGTGTGGCGAAAAGAGGAGGAGGTGGGGGGGGGGGCTGATGTGATACGACCACAGTGCCCATAAAATGTACAGTCGATGTTTGTAAAGTAAGTACGGACACTAACATCATGCACTTCACGACCGAGATCCTTTCCTTACTTTCAACAATCACATGTCATAACCACAGATCATCAAACATTTGACCTAAGCAGAGATTTCAGGACGATGTTTCTGAGATCTCTCTGGTTGTGGTGACTAGATGAGACTGTACTTGCAGTCTTACAACCAACGAAATTATCAGTTCAATCGCTGCAGCTTGCTCTCCATATTTGTACCCAATGGAAATGTAGACAAATCATCAGAAATGTGTTAGAGAACCTCACTAAGCTGAAGGTCACACATCAGCCTCACTGAATAGAAAGTGATGTATTATCATCCTCTGCTATACATGTTGGTGTAAGTGACCTTATCCTTCCACAATTCTCTATCCACAGCGCATCGTTTCAATTCTGTTGTTGACTGTTTTCCATGCCATGACATCAAGATATGTCGTCTTTGTCGTCCGCGATCTCTCTTTCTCTTTTTTTTTTTGCCAGTTGTAACCAAGTATTCCAACTTTCCTCTTTTCATAACGTGCAAGGAAAATGTCGATTGTTTCTTTCTGACGTTTCTTATGGGCTCTCTTTTTGTGTTGGCCTCTTTGAGAATTTCCTCATTGGTCTTTTTAGCTGTCCAGGGAACTTTCAACATAACGCAATAAGCAACTATTTTCTGCTATATCTTCCGCTCATGTCAGAGAACCCGTGGAAGTTAAATGTCGAACTGAACAGGCCAGAAATGGCAGCTACCCTGGAAAAAATATTAAAATAAAAATGTATCCGTGTTGAAGACAGATGTGTTGAGTCAAAGGATGCAAATTTCGCGGTTTGTCCACACCCTCTCAATGGATGAACGCTAACAAGAACTTTGAATAAGAAGAAAATGATGATGAATTAGGTGGAGAAGAAGTAGATGATGATGTAAAAAAAAAAGAAATAAAAGGTGGGAATGGAGAAGAAGAGAAAGTCTTGTTTTATTTTCTACAGGTTCGAACACAAGTCCATGCATATCTTTAATAAACCTAAACAAATACAGATTTAAAAATACAGTACCCTAATAATTATGGACTTTTTGAAAACAAGAAAAGAAATGTGATTTTTATCTTCTCCAACCTCATTTACATGGATGATGTTTCCACCAGATCTTGTCTCTACAATTGTTTGTGAATATTGCTATTGGCCATCTACCATGTTGTTCTCTCTCTGACATAATCCATCTGTTTCTTCCTCTACTATGTTGTTCTCTCTCTGACATCATCCATCTGTTTCTTCCTCTACTATGTTGTTCTCTCTCTGACATAATCCATCTGTTTCTTCCTCTACTATGTTGTTCTCTCTCTGACATCATCCATTTGTTTCTTCCTCTACTATGTTGTTCTCTTTCTGACATCATCCATTTGTTTCTTCCTCTACTATGTTGTTCTCTCTCTGACATCATTCATCTATTTCTCCCTCTACTATGCTGTTCTCTGTCTGACATCATCCATTTCTTTCTCCCTCTACTATGCTGTTCTCTGTCTGGCATCATCTATCTGTTTCTTCCTGTACCATGTTGTTCTCTCTCTGACATCATCCATTTCTTTCTTCCTGTACCATGTTGTTCTCTATCTGGCATCATCTATCTCTTTCTTCCTCTACCATGTTGTTCTCTATCTGGCATCATCTATCTGTTTCTTCCTCTACCATGTTGTTCTCTATCTGGCATCATCTATCTGTGTCTCCCTCTAGTATGTTGTTCTCTGTCTGGCATCATTCATCTGTTTCTTCCTCTACCATGTTGTTCTCTCTCTGGCATCATCCATCTGTTTCTCCTTCAAGTATGTTGTTCTCTCTCTGACATCATTCATCTGTTTCTCCCTCTATCATGGTGTTCTATGTCTGGCATCATTCATCTGTTTCTCCCTCTACTATGCTGTTCTCTGTCTGACATCATCCATTTCTTTCTCCCTCTACTATGCTGTTCTCTATCTGGCATCATCTATCTGTTTCTCCCTCTAGTATGTTGTTCTCTGTCTGGCATCATCTATCAGTTTCTTCCTGTACCATGTTGTTCTCTATCTGGCATCATCTATCTGTTTCTTTCTCTACCATGTTGTACTCTGTCTGGCATCATTCATCTCTTTCTCCCTCTACCATGTTGTTCTCTATCTGGCATCATCTATCTGTTTCTTCCTCTACCATGTTGTTCTCTGTCCGGCATCATCTATCTGTTTCTTCCCCTACCATGTTGTTCTCTATCTGGCATCATCTATCTGTTTCTTCCTCTACCATGGTGTTCTCTGTCCGGCATCATCCATCTGTTTCTTCCTCTACCATGGTGTTCTCTCTCTGACATCATCCATCTGTTTCTTCCTCTACCATGTTGTTCTCTATCTGGCATAATCTATCTGTTTCTTCCTCTACTATGTTGTTCTCTCTCTGACATCATCCATCTCTTTCTTCCTCTTCCATGTTGTTCTCTATCTGGCATCATCTATCTGTTTCTTCCTCTTCCATGTTGTTCTCTATCTGACATCATCCATCTCTTTCTTCCTCTTCCATGTTGTTCTTTATCTGGCATCATCCATCTGTTTCTTCCTCTACCATGTTGTTCTCTATCTGGCATAATCTATCTGTTTCTTCCTCTGCCATGTTGTTCTCTCTCTGACATCATCCATCTCTTTCTTCCTCTTCCATGTTGTTCTCTATCTGGCATCATCTATCTATTTCTCCCTCTACTATGCTGTTCTCTGTCTGACATCATCCATTTCTTTCTCCCTCTACTATGCTGTTCTCTGTCTGGCATCATCCATCTCTTTCTCCTTCTAGTATGTTGTTCTCTGTCTGGCATCATTAATCTGCTTCTCCCTTTATCATGGCGTTCTCTGTCTCACATCATCCATCTGTTTCTTCCTCTACCATGGTGTTCTATGTCTGGCATCATCTATCTGTTTTTCCTCTACCATGTTGTTCTCTCTCTGACATCATCCATCTGTTTCTTCCTCTACCATGTTGTTCTCTATCTGGCATCATCTATCTGTTTCTTCCTTTACCATGTTGTTCTCTATCTGGCATCATCCATCTGTTTCTTCCTCTACCATGTTGTTCTCTATCTGGCATCATCTATCTGTTTCTTTCTCTACCATGTTGTTCTCTATCTGGCATCATCTATCTGTTTCTTCCTGTACCATGTTGTTCTCTCTCTGACATCATCCATTTCTTTCTTCCTGTACCATGTTGTTCTCTATCTGGCATCATCTATCTCTTTCTTCCTCTACCATGTTGTTCTCTATCTGGCATCATCTATCTGTTTCTTCCTCTACCATGTTGTTCTCTATCTGGCATCATCTATCTGTGTCTCCCTCTAGTATGTTGTTCTCTGTCTGGCATCATTCATCTGTTTCTTCCTCTACCATGTTGTTCTCTCTCTGGCATCATCCATCTGTTTCTCCTTCAAGTATGTTGTTCTCTCTCTGACATCATTCATCTGTTTCTCCCTCTATCATGGTGTTCTATGTCTGGCATCATTCATCTGTTTCTCCCTCTACTATGCTGTTCTCTGTCTGACATCATCCATTTCTTTCTCCCTCTACTATGCTGTTCTCTATCTGGCATCATCTATCTGTTTCTCCCTCTAGTATGTTGTTCTCTGTCTGGCATCATCTATCTGTTTCTTCCTGTACCATGTTGTTCTCTATCTGGCATCATCTATCTGTTTCTTTCTCTACCATGTTGTACTCTGTCTGGCATCATTCATCTCTTTCTTCCTCTACCATGGTGTTCTCTGTCCGGCATCATCCATCTGTTTCTTCCTCTACCATGGTGTTCTCTCTCTGACATCATCCATCTGTTTCTTCCTCTACCATGTTGTTCTCTATCTGGCATAATCTATCTGTTTCTTCCTCTACTATGTTGTTCTCTCTCTGACATCATCCATCTCTTTCTTCCTCTTCCATGTTGTTCTCTGTCTGGCATCATCTATCTGTTTCTTCCGCTTCCATGTTGTTCTCTATCAGACATCATCCATCTCTTTCTTCCTCTTCCATGTTGTTCTTTATCTGGCATCATCCATCTGTTTCTTCCTCTACCATGTTGTTCTCTATCTGGCATAATCTATCTGTTTCTTCCTCTGCCATGTTGTTCTCTCTCTGACATCATCCATCTCTTTCTTCCTCTTCCATGTTGTTCTCTATCTGGCATCATCTATCTGTTTCTTCCTCTACCATGTTGTTCTCTATCTGGCATCATCTATCTGTTTCTTCCTTACCATGTTGTTCTCTATCTGGCATAATCTATCTGTTTCTTCCTCTGCCATGTTGTTCTCTCTCTGACATCATCCATCTCTTTCTTCCTCTTCCATGTTGTTCTCTATCTGGCATCATCTATCTGTTTCTTCCTCTACCATGTTGTTCTCTATCTGGCATCATCTATCTGTTTCTTCCCTTACCATGTTGCTCTCTGTCTGACATCATTCATCTGTTTCTTCCTGTACCATTTTGTTCTCTATCTGACATCATCCATCTCTTTCTTCCTCTACCATGTTGTTCTCTATCTGGCATAATCTATCTGTTTCTTCCTCTACCATATTGTTCTCTATCTGGCATCATCCATCTCTTTCTTCCTCTTCCATGTTGTTCTCTATCTGGCATCATCTATCTGTTTCTTCCTCTTCCATGTTGTTCTCTATCTGACATCATCCATCTCTTTCTTCCTCTTCCATGTTGTTCTTTATCTGGCATCATCCATCTGTTTCTTCCTCTACCATGTTGTTCTCTATCTGGCATAATCTATCTGTTTCTTCCTCTGCCATGTTGTTCTCTCTCTGACATCATCCATCTATTTCTTCCTCTTCCATGTTGTTCTCTATCTGGCATCATCTATCTGTTTCTTCCTCTACCATGTTGTTCTCTATCTGGCATCATCTATCTGTTTCTTCCCTTACCATGTTGTTCTCTATCTGGCATCATCTATCTGTTTCTCCCTCTAGTATGTTGTTCTCTGTCTGACATCATTCATCTGTTTCTTCCTGTACCATTTTGTTCTCTATCTGACATCATCCATCTCTTTCTTCCTCTACCATGTTGTTCTCTATATGGCATCATCTATCTGTTTCTTCCTCTACCATGTTGTTCTCTCTCTGACATCATCCATCTGTTTCTTCGTCTACCATGTTGTTCTCTATCTGGCATCATCTATCTGTTTCTTCCTTTACCATGTTGTTCTCTATCTGGCATGGGAACAGGCAAATAATTGCAATGCTGCGGTAAAGCTGGTAGCAAGGAGCCAATGGTGGGGTGTGCTAAACACTCCAAGGTATGGTGACAGCTTTACAAATAAAGAACACAACACAATACTGACGTTTCGGCCTGTGGCCTTCTTCAGAATACAGGGACAACGACAACAAGCGGTGAAGCACAATTACTACATGTTAGATGATCAAGTGGAGGGCGAGGAAAGTAGGATGCAGAAATAAGAAAAGAGAGAAATGAATTTTACATGATGAGAGGTATGATGGGCGTCAAAATATATAAAATAGAAAAAGAGAGAGAAAAATGTATAATAAATTGTACTTAGCTGAGCTCAGAGCAGGAAAACTGTAATCCGTGCTGAAACCAGTCGGAATGACTAAAAGCGCAGAGAACGTGTATAGAAAGCAACACGTGACAAAGACAGGTCAGTAAAGAGGGCAAAAAGGATCTAATATCAGGAAAACCACAAAGGGGGGGGGGGGGAAGGGGGATAGACGAGGACACTCCTGGGACACAACAAGCAATACATATAAATCACTCAACAATGGAAGTGAGAGATCACGCGAGAGGTTAAGAGAAAGAAATAGAATGACACGACAAAGTAGTAAACTAGGCAGTGGGTGAGAGAGATGGACTCTACAGAATGGATGGCCTCGAACTGAAAGAGTTGAGAGGTAGGTCAACGAAAGGAAGGATTGGATACTGGAGGAAGAGATACGGTGAGGAAGAATAATAAAGCCGGTATAATGAGAAGGGCGATAGAGGGGTGGTCCGGAGGAAGTTAGTCTATCGGGAGGTAGGGAAGTATTGGAGGAGGAGGTATGGAGAGGAGGGATAAGAAGCAGGTATGTGAAAACTGGATAGGGGGAGAGGCGGTAGGTCAGAAGTGAATGGAAAAAGAGAAAGTCTGGAAGAAGTGGAGCAATAGGGGATGGTGTGCAAGAGGTATGAACCATAGGAGGTAAAGAAGTAGGGAAATGATAGAACAAAGGGGGGAATGAAAGTGGGCATCAGGATAAGGGGGATACTGGAATAGTAGGTATAGATGAGTAGTGACTACAAGTTAATAGAGAGGAGAGGGGTGAGCTAGGAGTAGATCAGCAGAGGGGTGGTAGGAAGGACGAGGGACAATAGAGGTGGGCAGAGAGATCGTACGTACAGTCCAGGTGGAGAGGTGATATAGTGATAAAGAGGTAAAGGACATGAAGGTAGTCAGAAGAGAAAAAGGTGTAGGGAGAGGGGGGGGGTTAGGAGGAAGAAGGCAAGATGGGGGTTACTCAAAGAGGATATGAAAAGCAGGGATGGACGAGGAGTAGAGGACCCAAGAAGAGAAATAGGAAGAGAGGTCCAAGGAGGGTGGAGTCGGAGGCCGGAGGGTCCTCAGAGGGACAGGGATACATTGATGCCACGAGGGGTGAGGCAGCCCCAACGAGCGATCAGACGGTGCTCAAGAGTGAGCCGACTGTGGTGATCAGAGGAGCATGATACTAGGCCAGTTACCAAGACATCAGTCTTACCTCGATGGCCCCTCGAGTTAAAGTGGGCTGCTACAGGAGTGTCCGCTTCTTGGGTGATGTCATTCAAGTGTTCACGGCACCTATCGCCGATTCTGCGACCAGACTGACCGATGTAGGTCAACTTGCATCGCTTACAGATGATGGCATAAATGATGTTCCGCGATGTGCAAGTGAATCCCTCTCTGATCTCGAAAGGACCATTAGGGAAGAGGACAGTGTCGGTCTGGAGAACGTGGTCACAAGTTTTACATACTCTCCGGTTGCAGCGGATAGTGCCTCGATGGCTGAAGTGGTCAGCAGGAAGACGGCCCCTGACAAGAAAGTCTCGGAGGTTCCGGTCACGTCTAAAGGCCACTAGTGGTGGGTCAGGGAAGAGCAGACGAGTAGTAGGGTCAGATCGAAGAATAGGGAGGTAGCGGTGGATGGTCCTAATAGCGGCGTAGTGGTGAGGGTGATGGGTGAGAGCGAGCACTACTCTATCAGAGGGGGGATGAGTAGAGGGGGTAAGAGCAGACTGACGTGAAGTGTGGAGAACTCGACGCAGGGCAGGGAGGAGAGCTGATTCAGGATAGAGACGTCGGCGGAAGAAATCAAGCATAAGGTGGGCATTGTGAAGGAAATCTTCGTCGTCTTGGCAAAGGCGACGAAGTCTGAGAAGCTGGGAATAGGGAAGAGAGTTCTTGCAGGATGTAGGATGAGAGGAGTCGTAGCGGAGGAAACTATGGGAGTCAGTGGCCTTGTAGAAGACCGAGGTGAGAAGATGAGAGGTGCCCAAGGAGACTAGGATGTCCAGGAAAGATACGGAGGAGGTGGAGATGTGGAAGGTGATGTGGATAGAGGGGTGGAAATGTCCGACATATTCGATGAAACGGGAGATCTCATCTTCTGGAAGGTCAGACAGACCAATGCAGTCATCAATGTACCTACGATACATAAGGGGAAGAGGGCCCTGGTAGGTATGGATATATATAAATAATATATAATATATATAATATATATATATATATATATATATATATATATATATATAAATTATACATAAACCTGACTCTCCTGGACGTCCTATTGTCTCTTCCATCTCATGTCCTACTGTTCTCATTTCTGACTTCCTCGACAGTGTCTTTCAACCCATAGTTATGGGCCTCCCTTCGTATGTCAAAGACACTAACGACGCCCTTAACATCTTTTCCTCTATCACCCTCCTTCCTGATCGTCACTACCGCCTCTTCGTTATGGATGTCTGCTCCCTGTATACTTCTATTCCCCACTCCGACGGCCTTCAAGCTCTTCAGTTTTTCCTGGACCGTAGGATCCAACCCTCCATCGTCACTGGCGTCCTCCTCCGTCTAGCAGAATTAGTCTTGAACCTCAACTCTTTCGAGTTCAATGGCAATTTCTTCACCCAGATCAGCGGTGAGGCGATGGGCACTAAAATGGGCCCTAGCTATGCTTGTCTCTTCATGGGTTACCTTGAGCACCAAATCATCCATACCTACCAGGGCCCTCTTCCCCTCATGTATCGTAGGTACATTGATGACTGCATTGGTCTGTCTGACCTTCCAGAAGATGAGATCTCCCGTTTCATCGAATATGTCGGACATTTCCACCCCTCTATCCACATCACCTTCCACATCTCCACCTCCTCCGTATCTTTCCTGGACATCCTAGTCTCCTTGGGCACCTCTCATCTTCTCACCTCGGTCTTCTACAAGGCCACTGACTCCCATAGTTTCCTCCGCTACGACTCCTCTCATCCTACATCCTGCAAGAACTCTCTTCCCTATTCCCAGCTTCTCAGACTTCGTCGCCTTTGCCAAGACGACGAAGATTTCCTTCACAATGCCCACCTTATGCTTGATTTCTTCCGCCGACGTCTCTATCCTGAATCAGCTCTCCTCCCTGCCCTGCGTCGAGTTCTCCACACTTCACGTCAGTCTGCTCTTACCCCCTCTACTCATCCCCCCTCTGATAGAGTAGTGCTCGCTCTCACCCATCACCCTCACCACTACGCCGCTATTAGGACCATCCACCGCTACCTCCCTATTCTTCGATCTGACCCTACTACTCGTCTGCTCTTCCCTGACCCACCACTAGTGGCCTTTAGACGTGACCGGAACCTCCGAGACTTTCTTGTCAGGGGCCGTCTTCCTGCTGACCACTTCAGCCATCGAGGCACTATCCGCTGCAACCGGAGAGTATGTAAAACTTGTGACCACGTTCTCCAGACCGACACTGTCCTCTTCCCTAATGGTCCTTTCGAGATCAGAGAGGGATTCACTTGCACATCGCGGAACATCATTTATGCCATCATCTGTAAGCGATGCAAGTTGACCTACATCGGTCAGTCTGGTCGCAGAATCGGCGATAGGTGCCGTGAACACTTGAATGACATCACCCAAGAAGCGGACACTCCTGTAGCAGCCCACTTTAACTCGAGGGGCCATCGAGGTAAGACTGATGTCTTGGTAACTGGCCTAGTATCATGCTCCTCTGATCACCACAGTCGGCTCACTCTTGAGCACCGTCTGATCGCTCGTTGGGGCTGCCTCACCCCTCGTGGCATCAATGTATCCCTGTCCCTCTGAGGACCCTCCGGCCTCCGACTCCACCCTCCTTGGACCTCTCTTCCTATTTCTCTTCTTGGGTCCTCTACTCCTCGTCCATCCCTGCTTTTCATATCCTCTTTGAGTAACCCCCATCTTGCCTTCTTCCTCCTAAACCCCCCCCTCTCCCTACACCTTTTTCTCTTCTGACTACCTTCATGTCCTTTACCTCTTTATCACTATATCACCTCTCCACCTGGACTGTACGTACGATCTCTCTGCCCACCTCTATTGTCCCTCGTCCTTCCTACCACCCCTCTGCTGATCTACTCCTAGCTCACCCCTCTCCTCTCTATTAACTTGTAGTCACTACTCATCTATACCTACTATTCCAGTATCCCCCTTATCCTGATGCCCACTTTCATTCCCCCCTTTGTTCTATCATTTCCCTACTTCTTTACCTCCTATGGTTCATACCTCTTGCACACCATCCCCTATTGCTCCACTTCTTCCAGACTTTCTCTTTTTCCATTCACTTCTGACCTACCGCCTCTCCCCCTATCCAGTTTTCACATACCTGCTTCTTATCCCTCCTCTCCATACCTCCTCCTCCAATACTTCCCTACCTCCCGATAGACTAACTTCCTCCGGACCACCCCTCTATCGCCCTTCTCATTATACCGGCTTTATTATTCTTCCTCACCGTATCTCTTCCTCCAGTATCCAATCCTTCCTTTCGTTGACCTACCTCTCAACTCTTTCAGTTCGAGGCCATCCATTCTGTAGAGTCCATCTCTCTCACCCACTGCCTAGTTTACTACTTTGTCGTGTCATTCTATTTCTTTCTCTTAACCTCTCGCGTGATCTCTCACTTCCATTGTTGAGTGATTTATATGTATTGCTTGTTGTGTCCCAGGAGTGTCCTCGTCTATCCCCCTTCCCCCCCCCCCTTTTGGTTTTCCCGATATTAGATCCTTTTTGCCCTCTTTACTGACCTGTCTTTGTCACGTGTTGCTTTCTATACACGTTCTCTGCGCTTTTAGTCATTCCGACTGGTTTCAGCACGGATTACAGTTTTCCTGCTCTGAGCTCAGCTAAGTACAATTTATTATACATTTTTCTCTCTCTTTTTCTATTTTATATATTTTGACGCCCATCATACCTCTCATCATGTAAAATTCATTTCTCTCTTTTCTTATTTCTGCATCCTACTTTCCTCGCCCTCCACTTGATCATCTAACATGTAGTAATTGTGCTTCACCGCTTGTTGTCGTTGTCCCTGTATTCTGAAGAAGGCCACAGGCCGAAACGTCAGTATTGTGTTGTGTTCTTTATTTGTAAAGCTGTCACCATACCTTGGAGTGTTTAGCACACCCCACCATTGGCTCCTCTATCTGGCATCACCATCTGTTTCTTCCTCTACCATGTTGTTCTCTATCTGGCATCATCCATCTGTTTCTCCTTCTAGTATGTTGTTCTCTCTCTGACATCATTCATCTGTTTCTCCTCTATCATGCTGTTCTATGTCTGGCATCATTCATCTGTTTCTCCCTCTACTATGCTGTTCTCTGTCTGACATCATCCATTTCTTTCTCCCTCTACTATGCTGTTCTCTATCTGGCATCATCTATCTGTTTCTTCCTCTACCATGTTGTTCTCTATCTGGCATCATTTATCTGTTTCTTCCTCTACCATGTTGTTCTCTATCTGGCATCATCTATCTCTTTCGTCCTGTACCATGTTGTTCTCTATCTGGCATCATCTATCTGTTTCTTTTTGTACCATGTTTGTTCTCTATCTGGCATCATCTATCTGTTTCTTCCTCTACCATGTTGTTCTCTATCTGGCATCATCTATCTGTTTCTCCCTCTAGTATGTTGTTCTCTGTCCGGCATCATCCATCTGTTTCTTCCTGTACCATGTTGTTCTCTCTCTGACATCATCGAGGCACTTTACTTTGCTATCATAGACATTGAAGCCTATTTATTAGTAACAGCTTGAGATATTTGAACTATATCATGGTTATACTAGGGAATACGGCGCCTGGTTGTTACTGACATTGAACTATATCACGGTTATACTAGGGAATACGGCGGCTGGTTGTACACTGACATCGAACTATATCACGGTTATACTAGGGAATACGGCGGCTGATTGTACACTGACATTGAACTATATCACGGTTATACTAGGGAATACGGCGGCTGGTTGTATACTGACATCGAACTATATCACGGTTATACTAGGGAATACTGCTTCTGGTTGTACACTGACATTGAACTATATCACGGTTATACTAGGGAATACGGTGGCTGGTTGTACACTGACATTGAACTATATCACGGTTATACTAGGGAATACGGCGGCTGGTTGTATACTGACATTGAACTATATCACGGTTATACTAGGGAATACGGTGGCTGGTTGTACACTGACATTGAACTATATCACGGTTATACTAGGGAATACGGCGGCTGGTTGTATACTGACATTGAACTATATCACGGTTATACTAGGGAATACGGCGGCTGGTTGTACACTGACATTGAACTATATCACGGTTATACTAGGGAATACGGCGGCTGGTTGTATACTGACATTGAACTATATCACGGTTATAATAGGGAATACGGCTTCTGGTTGTACACTGACATTGAACTATATCACGGTTATACTAGGGAATACGGTGGCTGGTTGTACACTGACATTGAACTATATCACGGTTATACTAGGGAATACGGCGGCTGGTTGTATACTGACATTGAACTATATCACGGTTATACTAGGGAATACGGCGGCTGGTTGTACACTGACATTGAACTATATCACGGTTATACTAGGGAATACGGCGGCTGGTTGTATACTGACATTGAACTATATCACGGTTATACTAGGGAATACGGCGGCTGGTTGTACACTGACATTGAACTATATCACGGTTATACTAGGGAATACGGCGGCTGGTTGTACACTGACTCATTGAGCTGGAACGTGATTGTGTTATGTATTCTGATGAAACATTAGAGGAATCGTGGCCTCCATTTGTCTCCTCTGAATATTCGCCGCTGATTTCCTTGAATTTCTTCTCTTTCTTCTTCCTCCTCTTCCTCTTCTTTTCTTCTCCTTCTTCTTCACCTCTCTTTCTTCTTCTCCTTCTCCTTCTTCTGCTTCTTCTACTTCTAATCCTTCTTCTTCTCCTTCTACTTCTCCTTCTTCTCCTTCTTCTTCTCCCCCTTTTTCTCCTTCCTCTTCTCCTTCCTCTTCTCCTTAATCTTCTTATTCTTCTACTTCTTCCTCTTCTTCCTGCTCTCCTCTTTCCTCTTGCGGATGTTCTGGTTCTTGTTTTTTTTTTCCTGACAGCTTCACTTAGTGTTATATGATCTGCAGTAGAAAATCATTGATATTGTCACTTCAGATTAATGTCTTGAGTTCAAACCCCTTTCGTTTAACCTCCCATTGGTACGCATTTACGAAGCATTCTCACTTGGCTAATCATATCATCTAAATGCATTTCCCTGTTTTAGAACTATCACATTCACTTTAAATAGAGCATTTCTCATATATTTATATTCCTATATGTGTGATTGTCTTGGCTGAGAGTATTCAGCTCAGTAGCAGTAAATGTCAGCAGGTCCTGTCAGGTCTATTTTTGGACAAAGCTTTTCTCGTGGCTGATTCTGCCAATAGAAACCAAATACCACCTAACGATCATAGTTTGTTTATTTAAATAATTATTATAAAAATGATTAGCATTCCACAAACATTAAATGCGGGTATGTTATATATACCAAAGTCATGAAATATAGATTTGTTAGAGATACAAAAGTCATGAAATATAGATTTGTTAGAGATACAAAAGACATGAAATATAGATTTGTTAGAGATACAAAAGTCATGAAATATAGATTTGTTAGAGATACAAAAGTCATGAAATATAGATTTGTTAGAGATACAAAAGTCATGAAATATAGATTTGTTAAAAATACAAAAGTCATGAAATATAGATTTGTTAGAGATACAAAAGTCATGAAATATAGATTTGCTAGAGATACAAAAGTCATGAAATATAGATTTGTTAGAGATGCAAAAGTCATGAAATATATATTTGTTAGAGATGCAAAAGTCATGAAATATAGATTTGTTAGAGATACAAAAGTCATGAAATATATATTTGTTAGAGATGCAAAGTCATGAAATATATATTTGTTAGAGATGCAAAAGTCATGAAATATAGATTTGTTAGAGATACAAAAGTCATGAAATATATATTTGTTAGAGATGCAAAAGTCATGAAATATATATTTGTTAGAGATGCAAAAGTCATGAAATATAGATTTGTTAGAGATGTAAAAGCATAAAATAAAAAAAGTAAGAGCCCCGTCACGCCAAGTGGCGTATAGGAAATATGTTGTTAGTGACCATATTTTACAGACCTTTGGCACATGATTTTAGGGGTAATGTGGTCGGTATTACACCCGTGCCGCTTTACTTTCCCAGAAAAAAATCAGGTACCCATTTAAGGCTGGGTGAACCCAGAAGCTGTCGATTGGGATCGAATCCTACCTCTTGTCCTTTGTAGTTTAGTTCACTAACCACTGAGCTCCCGATATAAAAGCATAAAATGCATATTTTTTTTAGAAATATTAAAAGAACGAAATACAGATGTGTCAGGGATTTCTCCTTCTGATCTTCTTATTTCCTTCCTTGTGTGCTTTTCAGACTCGAGGAGAGAGATAAATTGCGACTTTTGCTCTTTTGTTGGTCTCTCATACTGTTATGTTTCTAATATTCGATCAATTTATTTCTATGGTCAAACTTTGATTCTCGTGTTATGTCAGCGTTTAGTAAAGACTCGTTATGTTTTGATCTTTTTGTCTTATCACGTGACCAAACCATTTTATATGTTGTTTCTGGATGTATTCAATGGCGGGAACTGTTCCTTTTGCTGTTTTCTCAATTCTTATTTTCTGATTTTATCTTTCAGAGTGTTTCCTTCCATGCGTCTAACACATTCCATTTCTGTAGTGATTATCTTCCTTATTGTTCTTTAATCTAGCCTCAAGGCCTGGACTGGTATACAACGTTGAATCCAGATTACGGTTTAGTTTTAGAGCAAGAAAGTTAAACATTCATAACATGTCAATGTTATACCTTGTATTTTAGTTTGATCTAAATCATAGTTTGAAATACATAATAAATGATGCTGCCTTTACATTGAAACAAGTACGACTATCAATCCACGTAAGAAAGAGTGTATCCAGTATACAATGTGGTAGGGGAAGAAGCATTACACTTTGTGTTATAGATGGCGGTGGCTGGATCAAGCTAGTGGTGGAGTGCCCTTTGTTGTTTCTATTAAGTTGCCCAACCCATTCACGAAAGGAGTAGACCAAATATGACTACTGCCTGGACACAAATGTTAAGAGATACAGATCTACTCAATTACTCCCTACATTTTCTAGATCTTTGTTAGTGATACGAAGTTCGGGCATGTGAGATGAAACCATTTTCAGTGCTTTTACTAGCGTATGGCGGCGCTGCTGCAAGTTGAGAAAGTGCTGACGACAGGATTTAAGAGCAGCTTTTCACCACAACTCGGCTGAAAAAACCTCTCTATCCAGCCAGATATTCCCACAGAATATTGCGCTCTTCACCAGCCCGTCTGAAAAAAACCTCTCTATATTTCTCTATCTATCTATCTATCTATCTATCTATCTATCTATCTATCTATCTATCTATCTATCTATCTATCTATCTATCTATCTATCTATCTATCTATCTATCTATCTATCTATCTATCTATCTATCTATCTATCTATCTATCTATCTATCTATCTATCTATCTATCTATCTATCTATCTATCTATCTATCTATCTATCTATCGATCTATCTATCTATCTATCTATCTATCTATCTATCTATCTATCTATCTATCTATCTATCTATCTATCTATCTATCTATCGATCTATCTATCTATCTATCTATCTATCTATCTATCTATCTATCTATCTATCTATCTATCTATCTATCTATCTATCTATCTATCTATCTATCTATCTATCTATCTATCTATCTATCTATCTATCTATCTATCTATCTATCTATCTATCTATCTATCTATCTATCTATCTATCTATCGATCGATCGATCGATCGATCTATCGATCGATCGATCGATCTATCTATCTATCTATCTATCTATCTATCTATCTATCTATCTATCTATCTATCTATCTATCTATCTATCTATCTATCTATCTATCTATCTATCTATCTATCTATCTATCTATCTATCTATCTATCTATCTATCTATCTATCTATCTATCTATCTATCTATCTATCTATCTATCGATCTATCTATCTATCTATCTATCTATCTATCTATCTATCTATCTATCTATCTATCTATCTATCTATCTATCTATCTATCTATCTATCTATCTATCTATCTATCTATCTATCTATCTATCTATCTATCTATCTATCTATCTATCTATCTATCTATCTCTATCTATCTATCTATCTGTCTGTCTATCTATCTATCTATCTATCTATCTAGCCATATCTCTCACAGAGCGTTGCATTCACCACAACCCATCTGAAAGAATCTCTGTCTCTGGTCAGAACGTTGCATTCACCACAGCCCGTCTGATAAAACCTCTCTCTCTCTCTAGTCAGATCTCCCACAGAACGTTGCATTCACCACAGCCCGTCTGATAAAACCTCTCTCTCTCTCTCTCTAGCCAGATCTCCCACAGAACGTTGCATTCATCACAGCCAGTCTGAACGAATCTCTGTGTCAGGCCAGACCACCCACTTCTTCCGCTGTCGTGTTTAAAGTCCCCTTGATGTCTTGAAGCCCCTTTCTTCTTGGTCTGCCCCTGAGGCATCGCCCAGGAACCATGCCTCCCTCTATTGTTCTTTCCAGGCCACTGTGCCCCCAAGGGTTTCGCGAAGTCCTAAACCGGCACTTGCTGTAAGGAGGATCTTACTGCGGTAAAAGAAGGTTTGTAGCAAGCATCACAAGGAACTACTCATCATTTCTCTGACTATGTCAATATGCAGTCATCATTTATCTGACTATGTCAATATGTAGTCATCATTTATCTGACTATGTCAATATGCAGTCATCATTTATCTGACTATGTCAATATGTAGTCATCATTTATCTGACTATGTCAATATGTAGTCATCGTTTATCTGACTATGTCAATATGTAATCATCGTTTCTCTGACTATGTCAATATGCAGTCATCATTTCTCTGACTATGTCAATATGCAGTCATCATTTCTCTGACTATGTCAATATGTAATCATCGTTTCTCTGACTATGTCAATATGCAGTCATCATTTCTCTGACTATGTCAATATGTAATCATCGTTTCTCTGACTATGTCAATATGTAGTCATCTTTCTCTGACTATGTCAGTATTCATTCATCAATTTCTCTGACTATGTCAATTTATAGTCATCTTCCTCTAACCATGTCAATATGCAGTAATCATTTCTCTGACCATGTCAATATGTAATCATCTTTCTCTGACCATAACATTTTACAGTAATCTTTCTCTGACAATGTCAATATTCAGCCATCTTTCTCTGAGAATGTCAATATTCAGCCATCTTTCTCTGACCATGTCAATATGCAGTCATCATTTCTCTGACCATGTCAGTATGCAGTCATCTTTCTCTGACAATGTCAATATACACTCATCTTTCTCTGACCATGTCAATATGAAAAGGAAACAACTGGAAAAAGTGAAGAATATAATGGGAAAACAGAGACAAAAATGATACAGTTTGAGGGAATAGTTTGCTAAAAGTCAGAAAAAATAGACAACTATAGAAACAGAAAGTTATAGAGAGATGTGATCACCTAGGCTGACAAGTTAGATGATTATGACGAATATATCCATTGAGATATTTTCTAAATAAATAATGTTATTAACCATATATACAATCTTCATCTGAACGCTGTGGTACCAAAGCCTGAACACTAGACTCAAGAACGATAAGAAAAATAACAACTAACGAAAAGGAATGTACTAAGACATGTACTACATGCATGACAGGAACAGCTTCAGAAATAAGATCAGAGATGTTGAACTGAGAACAAATCTAGGAATAATTCTCGCCATTGAATACATAAAGAAACAACACATAACATAGATTTGCCTCGTGGTAAAACAGGAGTGGAAAACACAACACAACGAGCCTTCAGTAAACATTTTGAGAACACAAGACCCAAGGGTTGACCACGAAATAGATTGATTAATGGAATATTAGAAACACCCTGAAACATATCATCGACAGAAGCCACGCGAAGAGCAATAGACCACAAATTATATCTCCCCTCGACACTGAAAGACAAATGAGTAAAGAAAGGAGAAGAAAAAAAGACTAATCCTATAGTCGATTGCTCACTTCGCACTACCCCTGCTGTGCATGCAAGTATCCATAAACCCAACAAATAATTACAGCTGAACGTATTCACGCTTCAACGGTTCAGCTCAAAATTTACAGCCAGCCCTCAATTATACAGCCTCTGCTTAAATGATTTTCAATTTAATAAGCCCAGTCAGCTGTTGGTTGTAAACACAAGATCATTAAGAGCGCATTTCATTATGAATTATTGTCTCCCTTTGTCTCTTTCTTGAAGAATGGAAATGGCAGCGTATTATCCCCCTTGCAGGAAGTCCGGACCACAGAATGCCTGCTTTCTGTCTGCTAGTTGTGTTTGGGTAACCGTTTATAGAGGAAACATGTAAAGGTATTTGTCCGTAATGTCTTTAGAGCAATTAATTATTATCATCATCATATGCCATAACAGCTGGCGTAGGCGATCATGTCCTTCCACAATCTTCTATCTACAGTGCATCGTATCAGTTCTGTTGTTGACTGTTTTCCTTGCCATGACATCAAGCTATCCAGTATTTTCTCTCTTTATCGTCCGCGATCTCACTTTCCTTTTATTTTGTCATTTGTAATCAAGTATTCCAACTTTCCTCTTCTCATGATGTGCCCAAAAAATGTTGATTGTTTCTTTCTGATGTTTTTTTAGGAGTTCCCTTTTTGTGTTGGCCTCTGTGAGAATTTCTTCATTGGTCTTTTTAACTGTCCAGGGAACTTTCACCATTCGTCTGAGAAATCATGTCTCTGTTACCTCTAATCGTCTTTTCATTTGTTTGTCTACTGTCCATGATTTGCTTCCATGGGTCAGAATTGGTTCTATATAGCACCGATGAACTCTCTTTCTCACTTCTATTGACATAGATTTGTTGCATAAGATATTTTTCATTTTCTGAAATGCTAATCTGGCCTGAGCTATTCTGCTTTTATTTCTGTGGTGCATCATTCATCTGATGTTACTATTGTGCCCAAGTATTTGACACGTTGCACTTGTTTGAGATTTGTTTTCACTTGTATTCCAACTCCTGGTTGCATCTTCTCGTGATATCTTCGCTCCTGAACTTTAATAGACAAAATATTCTGATACTTTTCTCCAAGCGGGTTGTGACAGATAACGGAGTGGCTTCCCTCCACGATTTAAGCATATGGTAAATATGGACTAGGTGCTTATATTTTTCATTGGCTAGCTCATAGTGAGCACCTCAACCACTCAGCGTATGCAGCTTTATGTAGGTCATACAGATGACGAAATATTATAGATTTTTTTTTTCTTCCCAGCAGTTTGGAAAAGTGGCAGACTTTAGCTTTATTTTGTGTTTCCCTGAATTCAAATCCATAGATCCATGTACTAAAGGCTGGCAGCTTTTTTTAATGTGGCCTTGGTTTGGATTTTGTAAAGGGTTAAGGCATAAAAATGCGAAGCTGCAGTAAAGCTGAATATGAGGAAAAATTAAAAAAAATAAAAAGTGTATGTAAGAAGCTTTACGTGACAAGTGGACGACACAAACTAAACAACGTTTCGGCTCAATAGGCCTTCATTTTTGTGTGTGTGTGTGTGTTTATTTGTTTGTTCCTGATGAAGGCCTATTGAGCCGAAACGTTGTTTAGTCTGTGTCGTCCACTTGTCACGTAAAGCCTCTTACATACCATTTTTTTATTTTTTTATTTTTCCTTTGGATTTTGTACCATATAGGTTTTCTTCTGTGGACCAACTTGTTTTGATTGATTTAACCTTTTAATGATCTTACACCAGACAGACGCACCAAAGAAATAAAAAGTAGAATAGCTCAAGCCAAAATATCATTTTCCAAAAAATGAAAATCGCCTTCTGAAACAAGTCGATGTCAAAAGAAGTGAGAAAGAGAATTCATCGGTGATATATAGAGCCAATTCTAACATATGGACGCGAATCATGGACAGTAAACAAGAAATGAAAAGACGATTATATGGAATTTCTTAGAAGAATGTTGAAAATTCTCTGGACAGATAAAAAGACCAATGAGAAAATTCTCAAAGAGGCCACACAAAAAATGGAGCTTCTAAAGACATCAGAAAGAAACAATCAACACATTTTTCAGGGACATTATGAGAAGATGAAAGTTGGAATGCTTGGTTACAGCTGCCAAAATGCGGGGAAAGAGAGGCAAAAGGCAGGAAAATACTGGATAGCCTGCTGTCATGACATGGAAAACAGTCAACAACATAATCGATACGATGCACTGTGGATAGAAGATTGTAGAATGACATGGTCGCCTGCACTAACCGGTATGGCACATGATGATGGTGATGATGATGATGATGATGATAATGACGTTGATGATATCGCCGGCTTTATTACTCTGATACTGCAAGGCTTTTCAAGAACACGTCCGTGTTTCTTATATCATTGTTTTATTAGCCATCACCATCATGATTGCTGTTATCATTATTTCTGGTAGTCAGTACTACTGCTTTATTTACTTATTGTTGTTGTAATTTTGCACCAAAGCCACAGTCCTCGACTTTATTGAGTACTGATTACGTAAAGCTCTCCGACACCGTTGTATGTGCACGCATGTAAAGCTCTCCGACACCGTTGTATGTGTATGCATGTAAAGCTCTCCGAGACAGTTGTATATGTACGCATGTATAGTTCTCCGAGACAGTTGTATATGTACGCATGTAAAGCTCTCCGAGACAGTTGTATATGTACGCCTGTAAAGCTCTCCGAGACATTTTCGGTTTGCCTCTTTAGTAGACTCTCACTGCTCTACGCTGTTTTATCCTTGTCGTGTTGTGTATCAATTAATCAATTCTATTGATACCATGTACGATTTAAGATTATCTCAGTTTTCTTGTTCTCTCCTGCACTGCCTCACCCACCATTAACTTTTACTGTTATCACGACTAAGTTCTCTACATTATTATATTTTATTACATATATTATTATATCACCGATAGTTCAGTGGTTAGTGAATTGGACTACAAAGGGCAAGAGGTAGGGTTCGATCCCAACCGACGGCTTCCGGGTTCATCCAGTCTTTAATGTGCACCGATTTTTTTCTGAGAAAGTAAAGCGGCATGGGCGTAATACCGACCACATTACCCCAAAAATCATGTGCCGAAGGTCTATAAAAATTATGGTCACTAACACCATATTCTCTATACGCCATTTGGCGTGACGGGGCTCTTTATTTATTTTTTTTTTACCTTTACCTACCTATATTATTATCATCATTGCCACTGGTAATAAAGGCATCGAATGGATACAAGGAGACCATTTGGAGGACCTCGACTTTGCTGATGACATAGTTCTCATCAGCTGTCAGATAAAAACAATGAACTATCCTCAATAGCCAGCAAAATTGGGTTTGAGATCAATCATGAAAAGACTAAAGTCATGAAAAGCTTAATTCCAACAGACGATAACATATACATGGAAAACAAACCAGTGGAAGAGATCGATCACTTTATTTATCTTGGAAGTCACATTGATCGAGAAGGGGATACAAGTAAAGAAATTAGAATAAGAAAGGCTAAAGCAGCAATGTCTTTCAGAAGCCTTGAAAAGTTGTGGAAATCAAAACTCATCAGCACAAACACAAAACTTAGACTATTCAAATAAAATGTACTATCAACCCTTACGTATGTATATGAGAGCTGGAAAACAACAAGAGATATAGAAACAAAGTTGAACGCATTCGAAAATAAATGTCTAAGGAAAATACTTGGTATAAAAGTAAAAAAAAATTCAAAACAAACGAGGAAATTAGAGAAATCGCCAATCAACCACTAACTTCTTCTGTAATCAAGAAAAGACGATGGTCATATGTTGGACATGTGATGAGAAGAGATAAAAACCGAATAGCAAAGCAAGCCCTCATGTGGAAAACAACAGGTAAAAGGAAAAGAGGAAGACCCAGTTAGACACTAAGAAGAACATTGATAAGAGAGGCAAGAGCAGCAGGAATCAGCTCCCTCAATGTGATAGAGCTGCTTGCGCAGAACAGAGACAAATGGCGAGATTTGATAAAATATCTTTAAAAGAATTGAAAACTGCTAGAACAAAAATTCAGATAAGAGAGGGAGTATCTTGGTCTACGCCCTATGGGCCGGCTACGGCTTGAAAGGTCAATAGATAGATATATATTATTGTCATAGTATTACTATGGATAATACAAGTAGCTAAATACATTTACAAAATATAATTGTTTATTATCTCTATCTTTTGTTGGTAAAAGCGTGGCTAACACATTGCATTCAGCACGCCATTATTAATTACGTCGACCTTTACTGTGGGACTCTCAACATTATTCTATAACACGTATAAGCGCGTGATACTGTTTCTATTTGACCGATATTGTCCATGTGAGAATAGATTAGTATGTGACTCGTGACGTGAATACAAGTCCGAATATGTGTGTGTGTGTGTGTGTGTGTGTGTGCGTGCGTGCGTGCGTGCGTGCGTGTGTGCGTGCGTGCGTGCGTGCGTGCGTGCGTGTGTGTGTGTGTGTGTGTGTGGAGCTCCTAAAGACATCAGAACGAAACGATCAACATTTTTCAGGGACATTATGAGAAGATGAAAGTTGGAATGCTTGGTTACAGCTGGCAAAATGCAGGGAAAGAGAGGCAAAATGCAGGAAAACACTGGATAGCCTGCTGTCATGACGTGGAAAACAGTCAACATCATAATCGATACGATGCACTGTGGATAGAAGATTGTGGAATGACATGGTCGCCTACACTAACCGGTATGGCACATGATGATGATCATGATGATGATGATGATGATGGTGATAATGACGTTGATGATATCGCTGGCTTTATTACTCTGATACTGCAAGGCTTTTCAAGAACACGTCCGTGTTTCTTATATCATTATTTTATTAGCCATCACCATCATGATTGCTGTTATTATTATTTCTGATAGTCAGTATTGCTGCTTTATTTACTTCTTGTTATTGTAATTTTGCACCAAAGTCACAGTCCTCGACTTTATTGAGTACTGATTACGTAAAGCTCTCCGACACCGTTGCATGTGTACGCATGTAAAGCTCTCCGAGACAGTTGTATATGTACGCATGTAAAGCTCTCCGACATCGTTGTATATGTACGCATGTAAAGCTCTCCGACACCGAAGCATGTGTACGCATGTAAAGCTCTCCGAGACAGTTGTATATGTACGCATGTAAAGCTCTCCGACATCGTTGCATATGTACACATGTAAAGCTCTCCGAGACAGTTGTATATGTACGCATGTAAAGCTCTCCGACATCGTTGTATGTGTACGCATGTAAAGCTCTCCGACATCGTTGTATATGTACGCATGTAAAGCTCTCCGACATCGTTGTATGTATAAGCATGTACAGCTCTCCGACACCGTTGCATGTGTACGCATGTAAAGCTCTGCTAGACAGTTGTATATGTACGCATGTAAAGCTCTCCGAGACAGTTGTATATGTACGCCTGTAAAGCTCTCCGAGACATTTTCGGTTTGCCTCTTTAGTAGACTCTCACTGCTCTACGCTGTTTTATCCTTGTCGTGTTGTGTATCAATTAATCAATTCTATTGATACCATGTACGATTTAAGATTATCTCAGTTTTCTTGTTCTCTCCTGCACTGCCTCACCCACCATGAACTTTTACTGTTATCACGACTAAGTTCTCTACATTATTATATTTTATTACATATATTATTATATCACCGATAGTTCAGTGGTTAGTGAATTGGACTACAAAGGACAAGAGGTAGGGTTCGATCCCAACCGACGGCTTCCGGGTTCATCCAGTCTTTAATGTGCACCGGATTTTTTTCTGAGAAAGTAAAGCGGCATGGGCGTAATACCGACCACATTACCCCAAAAATCATGTGCCGAAGGTCTATAAAAATTATGGTCACTAACACCATATTCTCTATACGCCATTTGGCGTGACGGGGCTCTTTATTTTTTTTTTTTTTACCTTTACCTACCTATATTATTATCATCATTGCCACTGGTAATAAAGGCATCGAATGGATACAAGGAGACCATTTGGAGGACCTCGACTTTGCTGATGACATAGTTCTCATCAGCTGTCAGATAAAAACAATGAACTATCCTCAATAGCCAGCAAAATCGGGCTTGAGATCAATCATGAAAAGACTAAAGTCATGAAAAGCTTAATTCCAACAGACGATAACATATACATGGAAAACAAACCAGTGGAAGAGATCGATCACTTTATTTATCTTGGAAGTCACATTGATCGAGAAGGGGATACAAGCAAAGAAATTAGAATCAGAATGCTAAGCAGTAATGTCTTTCAGAAGCCTTGAAAAGTTGTGGAAATCAAAACTTATCAGCACAAACACTAGGCTTAGACTATTCAAATCAATGTACTATCAACCCTTACGTATGTATATGAGAGCTGGAAAACAACAAGAGATATAGAAACAAAGTTGAACGCATTCGAAAATAAATGTCTAAGGAAAATACTTGGTATAGCGTGGAACAAATTCAAAACAAACGAGGAAATTAGAGAAATCGCCAATCAACCACTAATATCTTCAGTAATCAAGAAAAGACGATGGTCATATGTTGGACAAGTGATGAGAAGAGATAAAACCGAATAGCAAAGCAAGCCCTCATGTGGGAAACAACAGGTAAGAGGAAAAGAGGAAGACCCAGAGAGACACTAAGAAGAACATTGATAAGAGAGGCAAGAGCAGCAGGAATCGGCTCCCTCAATGTGATAGAGCTGCTTGCGCAGAACAGAGACAAATGGCGAGATTTGATAAAATATCTTTAAAAGAATTGAAAACTGCTAGAACAAAAATTCAGATAAGAGAGGTGTATCTTGGTCTACGCCCTATGGGCCGGCTACGGCTCGAAAGGCCAATAGATAGATATATATTATTGTCATAGTATTACTATGGATAATACAAGTAGCTAAATACATTTTCAAAATATAATTGTTTATTATCTCTATCTTTTGTTGGTAAAAGCGTGGCTAACACATTGCATTCAGCACGCCATTATTAATCACGTCGACCTTTACTGGGACTCTCAACATTATTCTATAACACGTATAAGCGCGTGATACTGTTTCTATTTGACCATATTTTTCCATGTTAGAATAGATTAGTATGTGGCTCGTGACGTGAATACAAGTCCGAATGTGTGTGTGTGTGTGTGTTTCTGTGAAGAAATGACCGTACAGAACATTGCTTACGTTGCTGATCGACTGATGACAAATTAAAAAATAGAAAAAAAATGGTATGTAAGAAGCTTTACGTGATAAGTTGACGACACAGACCAAACGACGTTTCGGCCCAATAGGCCTTTCAGCAGGAACAAACAAAAAAAAAAAACACACACAAAACTAATAACGAAACAACCAAAACAAAAACAATCGAAATGTGTTAAAGAAAACAAAATTGTCTATCCTGTGTGTAAACCGAGGTCAAAACAAAAAGAAATAGCAACCAAGTGCGGCTGTCGTGAAAGTAAAGAAACGTGCAGAAATGTGCGCAAATGCACACAGAACAAGAGGAGTTCACACAGGGGTCAGTGTGCAAACACAAAGGGGAAAGAAAAGAACAGTAGACCAACAGGTGCTCAAAAGGCAGCAAGAGTGAGATGTCCGAGAGTGGGGTACAATAAAAACAAATAAGGGTAAGGAGCACAGAAAAAAGGTATAGAGGAGAACACCGAAGTGTCTCATTGGGGACTCGAGGAGGAGAACTATAAATAGCATGGCATAGTAAGTAGACTAAAAAACCCAAATATGTGCAGTAGAGAAGGCTATGCGAAAGGGAAGGAGCAACCAAAAGGAAACTATGTGTATGAGTGTGATACATTCATACCTCGTGGGGTCAGCGAACCATACTGGACTATAATGCGATTTTCCAAAGTATAGCGGCTGCGGTCGCCAGAGTGACAAAGGACAATACCGGTGACACGGATGTCGTCTTTGCCCTTGTGATCAGGGGAGTTGAAGGGATCGACTTAGGACAGTTTTACGTTTTGTGTATTTCTCTTTATGCGACAGATAATATGTTTGTATACAATCAGAAGGCAATTAAAATCGCAGGACATAACTAACTTCAGTAAAGGACCTGCAATAGAAAGCGCAGTTCCTGCTCTGCTTCTTGATATCTTTTCTCTGTAATTTCGAGACAGTCAAATGAAGGTAACCATAAAGTCATGTTCCACGTTTTCATTCTACTACTTCTGCTTCTTCCTGTCAACTCTATGTTCATAAAAGATCTTCAACAAACACTTTCTGAACTGACCTGTTTTGTTCATTCTCTTAAGATCAATCCATGTCTTCCCCAACCTCTTCATTTCTGTTTCTTTCTGTCAACTCTATGTTCATAAAAGATCTTCAACAAACACTTTCTGAACTGACCTGTTTAGTTCATTCTCTTAAGATCGATCCATGTCTTCCCCAACCTCTTCATTTCTGTTTCTTTCTGTCAACTCTATGTTCATAAAGATCTTCAACAAACACTTTCTGAACTGACCTGTTTAGTTCATTCTCTTAAGATTGTTCCATGTCTTCCCAGCCTCTTCATTTCTGTTTCTTTCTGTCAACTCTATGTTCATAAAAGATCTTCAACAAACACTTTCTGAACTGACCTGTTTAGTTCATTCTCTTAAGATTGTTCCATGTCTTCCCAGCCTCTTCATTTCTGCTTCCACCTGTCTTCTCCGAGTATATTTTAGTCTTACCCATTTGTCTCTTCCTCTGAGGATTCCAAAAAAGGGCACATCATGTAATTATCTTAGCCTCAGTGCGTGTCCTATCCAACGCCATCGCCTTTGTCTTAGCTCTTTGTCCACTGGTAGATATCTGGCACTTTCCCATAATTTTAAGTTTGTGATTTTGTCCTGCCATTCTTATCCTTTAGATCCCCACCTTTCATTCATTGGGTGTCGCCTCTATTCGCACCGAAGGTTGGCTATAATGGAACGCGATTTTACTCTGTCTTTTACCTTAATGGTGTATGTTGTCATAGGTTCACTTGTCCATCGTTTGATGTTATCAGTCCACTTTAGTCTTGGTCTGAGTCTGCCTCGACTACCTTGTACCTATCCTTCTAAGATGACTTCTAGAAGTGTGTACATGTCTCTCTTCTCATGTCCAAAAACTTTAATTGTTTTTTTTCCCAATTGTGTTAAGTAGCTCTTTTTTTTTTATATTCAGC
>JAVIAB010000051.1:152493113-152513113 GCA_032433765.1 Megaustenia siamemsis | reverse complement strand
TGCATTTAATTTAATCTAACAATCTGGATGCTTAAAATAGAAACCGGTGTTTAATTAAATTTACCACCTGAAATAGAAACGACATGCACATTCTTTTGAGTGTACACATTCATACATGTCACACAAGTAACATTACCACAACAAGCTAACAATTCATACATCTCACACAAGTAAAACTACCACAACAAAGCTAACAATTCATACATCTCATACAAGTAACACTACCACAACATCTCACTAACAATTCATACATCTCACACAAGTAACACTACACAACATCTCGCTAACAATTCATACATCTCATACAAGTAACACTACCACAACATCTCGCTATCTGTTCATACATCTCATACAAGTAACACTACCACAGCATCTCACTAACAATTCATACATCTCATACATCTCATACAAGTAACACTAACACAACATCTCACTAACAATTCATACATCTCATACAAGTAACACTAACACAACATCTCACTAACAATTCAAACATTTCACACAAGTAACACTACCACAACATCTCACTAACAATTCAAACATCTCACACAAGTAAAACTACACAACAAAGCTAACAATTCATACATCTCATACAAGTAACACTACCACAACATCTCACTAACAATTCATACATCTCATATAAGTAACACTACCACAACATCTTACTAACAATTCATACATCTCATACAAGTAACACTACCACAACATCTCACTAACAATTCATACATCTCATACAAGTAACACTACCACAACATCTCGCTATCAGTTCATACATCTCATACAAGTAACACTACCACAGCATCTCACTAACAATTCATACATCTCATACAAGTAACACTAACACAACATCTCACTAACAATTCAAACATCTAACACAAGTAACACTACCACAACATCTCACTAACAATTCAAACATCTCATACAAGTAACACTACCACAACATCTCACTAACAATTCAAACATCTCATACAAATAACACTACCACAACATCTCACTAACAATTCATACATCTCATACAAGTAACACTACCACAACATCTCACTAACAATTCAAACATCTCATACAAGTAACACTACCACAACATCTCACTAACAATTCATACATCTCACACAAGTAACACTACCACAACATATCACTAACAATTCATACATCTCATACAAGTAACACTACCACAACATCTCACTAACAATTCAAACATCTCACACAAGTAAAACTACCACAACAAAGCTAACAATTCATACATCTCATACAAGTAACACTACCACAATATCTCACTAACAATTCATACATCTCATACAAGTAACACTACCACAACATCTCACTAACAATTCATACATCTCACACAAGTAACACTACCACAACATCTCATTAACAATTCATACATCTCACACAAGAAACTATCACAACATCTCACTAACAATTCATACATCACACACAAGTACACTACCACAACATCTTACTAACAATTCATACATCTCACACAAGTAACACTACCATAACATCTCACTAACAATTCAAACATCTCACACAAGTAACACTACCACAACATCTCACTAACAATTCATACATCTCATACAAGTAACACTACCACAACATCTCACTAACATTCAATCATCTCATACAAGTAACACTATCACAACATCTCACTAACAATTCAAACATCTCATACAAGTAACACTACCACAACATCTCACTAACAATTCAAACAACTCATACAAGTTACACTACGACAACATCTCACTAACAATTCAAACATCTCATACAAGTAACACTACCGCAACATCTCACTAACAATTCAAACATCTCATACAAATAACACTACCACAACATCTCACTAACAATTCATACATCTCATACAAGTAACACTACCACAACATCTCACTAACAATTCAAACATCTCATACAAGTAACACTACCACAACATCTCACTAACAATTCATACATCTCACACAAGTAACACTACCACAACATCTCGCTAACAATTCATACATCTCATACAAGTAACACTACCACAACATCTCACTAACAATTCAAACATCTCATACAAGTAACACTACCACAACATCTCACTAACAATTCATACATCTCACACAAGTAACACTACCACAACATCTCACTAACAATTCATACATCTCACACAAGTAACACTACCACAACATCACTAACAATTCATACATCTCACACAAGTAATCTTAACACAACATCTCACTAACAATTCATACATCTCACACAAGTAACACTAACACAACATCTCACTAACAATTCATACATCTCACACAAGTAACACTAACACAACATCTCACTAACAATTCATACATCTCATACAAGTAACACTACCACAACATCACTAACAATTCATACATCTCACACAAGTAACACTAACACAACTTCTCATTAACAATTCATACATCTCACACAAGTAACACTAACACAACATCTCACTAACAATTCAAACATCTCACACAAGTAACACTACCACAACATCTCACTAACAATTCAAACATCTCACAAAAGTAACACTAACACAACATTTCACTAACAATCATACATCTCATACAAGAAACTACCTCAACATCACTAACAATTCATACATCTTACACAAGTAACACTGCCACAACATCTCATTAACAATTCATACATCTCACACAAGAAACTATCACAACTTCTCACTAACAATTCATACATCACACACAAGTAACACTACCACAACATCTCACTAACAATTCATACATCTCACACAAGTAACACTACCATAACATCTCACTAACAATTCATACATCTCACACAAGTAACACTAACACAACATCTCACTAACAATTCATACATCTCACACAAGTAACACTACCATAACGTCGCTAACAATTCATCCATTGCAGTGAACGCTGAGAAGCTTCACTGAGATTATGTCCAAATAATGGAAGATTAAATCTATCTGGTACTACGAAAGTGTTTGTTTTATTTGCTGACATATGTCTGTAAGTTTTATTTACAAACATATCTCTGTATGTTTTATTTACTGACATATCTCTGTTTGTTTTATTTACTGACTTATCGCTGTATGTTTTATTTACTGACATATCTCTGTATGCTTTATTTACTGACATGTCTGTATGCTTTATTTACTGGCATATCTCTGTATGTTTTATCTACTGACATATCTCTGTATGTTTTATCTACTGACATATCTCTGTATGTTTTATCTACTGACATATCTCTGTATGTTTTATTTACTGACATATGTCTGTATGTTCTATTTACTGACATATCTCTGTATGTTTTATTTACTGACATATCTCTGTATGTTTTATTTACTGACATATCTCTGTATGTTTTATTTACTGATATATCTCTGTATGTTATATTTACTAACATATCTCTGTATGTTCTATTTACTGACATATCTCTGTATGTTTTATCTCCTGACATATCTCTGTATGTTTTATCTACTGACATATCTCTGTATGTTTTATCTTCTGACATATCTCTGTATGTTTTATTTACTGACATATCTCTGTATGTTTAATTTACTGACATATCTCTGTATGTTTTATTTACTAACATATCTCTGTATGTTTTATCTACTGACATATCTCTGTATGTTTTATCTACAGACATATCTCTGTATGTTTTATTTACTGACATATCTCTGTATGTTTTATTTACTGACATATCTCTGTATGTTTTATCTACTGACATATCTCTGTATGTTTTATCTACTGACATATCTCTGTATGTTTTATTTACTGATATATCTCTGTATGTTTTATTTACTGACATATCTCTGTATGTTTTATCTACTGACATATCTCTGTATGTTTTATTTACTGATATATCTCTGTATGTTTTATTTACTGACATATCTCTGTATGTTTTATCTACTGACATATCTCTATATGTTTTTTTACTGACATATCTCTATATGTTTTATTTACTGACATATCTCTATATGTTTATTTACTGACATATCTCTATATATTTTAATTACTGACATATCTCTGTATGTTTTTATTTACTGACATATCTCTGTATGTTTTATTTACTGACATATCTCTGTATGTTTTATCTACTGACATATCTCTGTATGTTTTATTTACTGATATATCTCTGTATTTTATTTACTGCATATCTCTGTATGTTTTATCTACTGACATATCTCTATATGTTTTTTTTACTGACATATCTCTATATGTTTTATTTACTGACATATCTCTATATGTTTTATTTACTGACATATCTCTATATATTTTATTTACTGACATATCTCTGTATGTTTTATTTACTGACATGTCTCTGTATGTTTTATCTACTGACATATCTCTGTATGTTTTATCTACTGACATATGTCTGTATGTTTTGTTTATTGTTCCTGCTGAAGCCCTAATGAGTCGCAAAGTCGATCGATTGTGTGTTATCCATTACTGAGGTAAAGCTTTAAAACGTAACTTTTATTTTAATTAATGTCCTTTTCTCTTGGTACTACTAACTAGTCAGAGGTATAGCCCTAAGTGCAGAAAATAACTTAAATATTTAACGTATGTGAGTTGGATTATTTATTTGTTTCCTAATTAATTCCTGTTTCCTTGGTTTTTTTTTTTTTTGTTTGTTTACATTTGCCTCAGTTAATGTTTATTTCCTCATCTGACTGACTTTTTAACAATTTGTGTTTGTTTTCTTGTTTTCATCTGATGGAGACATCGATCACTCGATAAACGAAGAATCTGGATTCACAAGCAAAGTCGTGCCTGGTTATATTAAGTATTCCACCGAGTTATTCGTCCTTATGACTCAGTGCATCCGATTTCTTCTAGATTTGCTTTCAGATGTGTATCCTGCAGCCTGTGACTTCTCCAGACCTCAAGTATGGTAGTAGTTGTCACTTACAACGAGGAATCTACCCTGAGATAATTTGCATTCCCAGGTTTCTGACCTCCATCTATGATGTTTATTTCCGAGTATTGATCGTTGATTTTTCTCTCTCCTTAACTTTCTCTTGCACCCATTAGAGTTTCCAGGAAGCTGCCAAGTGTTCGCTCTTCGAGCAGTCTCAAGTGTTGTCATTTGAAAGTTGTAGAGATTCCTCGATGTTGTCTCCCCACCTTGTGCTTTTTACTGTTTTTTTCAGACCGACACTGCCAGGGTTCATCTACCCTCCCAAGTGGAGACAAGAAACTTTATTTTGTGGGGGAAAAAAAAGACTGCTCTGCGTGATACTGACCAGGTCACTTGTAACATTCTCCATCGGGCTATATATTTAATAAAAACGTTTCAAAATAATACATGGACTACGAATGTTTTTTTTTCTTCCTGTCTTATATCTCTATCTCTTCCTGTCTTAATATCTCTATCTCTTCCTGTCTTAATATCTCTATCTCTTCCTGTCTTAATATCTCTATCTCTTCCTGTCTTAATATCTCTATCTCTTCCTGTCGTAATATCTCTATCTCTTCCTGTCTTAATATCTCTATCTCTTCCTGTCTTAATATCTCTATCTCTTCCTGTCTTAATATCTCTATCTCTTCCTGTCTTAATATCTCTATTCTTCCTGTCTTAATATCTCTATCTCTTCCTGTCGTAATATCTCTATCTCTTCCTGTCTTAATATCTCTATCTCTTCCTGTCTTAATATCCTATCTCTTCATGTCTTAATATCTCTATCTCTTCCTGTCTTAATATCTCTATCTCTTCCTGTCTTAATAGCTCTATCTCTTCCTGTCTTAATATCTCTGTCTCTTCCTGTCTTAATATCTCTATCTCTGTCTTAATATCTCTATCTCTTTCTGTCTTAATATCTCTATCTCTTCCTGTCTTAATATCTCTATCTCTTCCTGTCTTAATATCTCTATCTCTTCCTGTCTTATATCTCTATCTCTTCCTGTCTTAATATCTCTATCTCTTCCTGTCTTAATATCTCTATCTCTTCCTGTCTTAATATCTCTATCTCTTCCTGTCTTAATATCTCTATCTCTTCCTGTCTTAATATCTCTATCTCTTCCTGTCTTAATATCTCTATCTCTTCCTGTCTTAATATCTCTATCTCTTCCTGTCTTAATATCTCTATCTCTTCCTGTCTCAATATCTCTATCTCTTCCTCTCTAATATCTCTATCTCTTCCTGTCTCCCTGTCTCTCCCTCTGCTTACTCTCTTCTCTCTATCTCTTCCTGTCATACTCTCTATTTTCTATCTTTCTTTCTCTCTCTTCCTGTTCCCTTTCTCTCTCTCTCTCTCTCTCTCTTCTCTCTCTCTCTCTTCCTGTCTTACTCTCTCACTTTCAAGCACACACGTCCACAAACTATTTTTATACTTATATCACCCTTTCTATTTCTGTCTGCCTATCTTCGACTCTTTCCTCACCAGCTATTTTTTTTTTTTGTCTGATTCCTCCTTCACGTCATCAGTCTGTTATTTTATTTATTTATTTTTTACATTTTCATTCAAATTTAATCTACTTAGCGATCCGTGCTGCAAGCCTCCATCTTTACCTCTGCAAAGCCCAGGGTGTGTCGCCATATTGTTTATTACTGCGCTTGATGCACATGAAGCCCCTTCTTAAAGCGCCCTCGTCTGTCTCTCGTTATGTAGCAATTGGTGGCTTTCCCCACGAAAGAGCTTAGATGAATGTGTCCAAATTGTGACCGTTTCTGGAGGCTGGCTTGAGAGCAGAATAGCCGCTTCACGTGTCGAAAAAGGAACGAGCTCTTGACGTGTGATGAGGGAATGAGCATTCATCGTGTTATGTTTATTGATATTATTTTGTTTATTAGCGCTGACTTTCATAAAAGAGTAATTGCCTTATGATATCTCTCTCGGTGCAATGATGCTTACGGTATCCTTTTTTATTGAGTTTATGATTCACATTTGACTCTTTGTAAATGAAGGTTCGAAAATATGTTATCATTGCGCACGAGATGCAGTATCTTGAGGAATTTAGGGAGTAATATAAGGGAGTAATATAAGGGAGTAATATAAGGAGTAATATAAGGGAGTAATATAAGGGTGAGAGATGAATAAATATTGCTGATGAAGAACAGGTCTGAAACTAGCAAGTTGAATATAAATAAAATGTGAAAAGGTGCGGTTTTCTTTTCATTTTTTTTTAAAGCCAAAGAAAGGTCTGATCAGGGATCAGACAATGAAGTTTCACGAGCCTTTGCTATTCATGTTTTGTTTATGTTTTCCTTATGACATGGGATCAACAAGTGTTTTGTGTTTATTTGTTTATTTGTTTGTTTGCAATCGCCATCTTTATATCTTATAGCGAAGTCCCGAGGAGCTGAATTTTACGTCAATATCACCTTTATCCTGTCAGTCCGATGCTCAAATGACCCTCACCACACAGGCAGATATTCTCAAATTTCAGAGGTAATCTCATTTTTGTAACTCGTCAAGAGTTGAGATGTTTTGAGTAAATTTCTCCTATCAATTTTTGTTCGGGCGGTTGACAAAGGTTTGACTGACTCTCTTCAACTTCCCATCGCCAAGAGTTCTTTAACGTGCTCACAATGTCCGTGGGACCTCCTGTTTTTGCGTCGTCATCCGAGATAACTGGACATCGAATTAACTCCACAAAGAAACGATGGATTCGGAGTGAAAGATTAAATATCCACATCCCGTGATTTCAAACCAGGGAACTCCTTGCTCAGAAGCTGAAGCCAGGTCTCTAGACCACCCAAAACCCAGAGATTGTGAACAGATTTTTGATGATTGAACAAGTGCCTGTCTTTATTTTAATACATTCTTCCCGGACCGTCCAGGGATGGATCCATTTAGTGATGCTGTCATAATGTATCACAATAACACGGCTAATGTTGTTATGGTTATGGTTATAGTTATGGTTATGGAAGGCCCCGGTATCACTGCAAACAAATTAAAATCCATAATTGCTCAAGCGACCGTGCCAGTTGAATCATCCGAATTACTATTTTATCTCCCAAACAAAGAAAGGTAGCTGTAGTCCCCATCATAGCAGTCTCAGCACACGCCCAAAGACATAAGGTGAAACCGCACTGTAAGTGAACACAGCCATCTGTTCTCCATCATACGATATCATTATTCATCGTAAACAATCGGAATATCGAAACACGATCAAAACAGATGAAACGCACAGTGCGCACAGAGCACTTAACTCATCGGCTCCTGCAACAAGCTGGACTTGGAATATGAGGAAACTTAAACAAGGAATATTTTTGAGACATAGCCTTTAATGGTTCCTGCCGCCTATCCATCATACTGACCGGAAGTTCCCGTCCTCCTGAAAATGATGATCGTCATTTTTTTTTTATGTATAGCGTATAAATGTATAAATGTAATATTGTTACTTTGCGTGGGTGCTGTCTGTAGAGGTTTGAAGATCACTGCCATTTATTTTACGGCCCACACAGTTGGTCTCTAGAGTGTTGCCCCAAAGACGAGATATAGAACTTCATTTTTGGCCACAGAAGATAAGCGTCTTTAGCCTTTCTTCTAGACACACACACACAAGCATACATGAGTGTCTGCACGTGTCTAAAGACATCAAAAGCGTAAACATCGCGAATGGAAATACGCTAACATATAAACAGACATGCAGACATAATATGTTTATTTGTGTGTGTACATATTTTATTTTTAAGAAAAGGTGAGTTGGAAGAAAGAGATACACACACACAATCGCTAGAACTAACATAGAAATTGCAACGTAAAATAAAATGTATAAAAATAAATTAATTGACTCATTTATTTATTATTTTTAAAATCTAAATTGGCAGAAAATGTACTAAAATATGATTTTTTTATTTTAAACAATCAACTTTCTACAACCGACGATAAATGAATACCTGAATCCCGTTAGTAGAATCTGCAGACAAACGTTAGCAGTCAATGGTTTGGTTTGACTAGAAAACATCGTTAACAACATCGAGTTACTGTGCTAGCGATAGTCGTGTCCAATGATTTCTTTCCGCTGTCCCTTTACGGCGAATGTTCTTTTCAGATCAGCACAAATTTGAACTCACAATTCCCTGTCTACTCGAGGGAATGCCGAAGGTAGCGAGAATTTCAACTCACAATTCCCTGTCTACTCGAGGGAATGCCGACTTTAGCGAGAATTTGAACTCACAATTCCCTGTCTACTCGAGGGAATGCCGAAGGTAGCGAGAATTTCAACTCACAATTCCCTGTCTACTCGAGGGAATGCCGAAGGTAGCGAGAATTTGAACTCACAATCCCCTGTCTACTCGAGGGAAAGCTGAAGGCAGTGAGAATTTGAATCCATAATTCCCTGTCTACTCGAGGAAAATCCGAAGGTAGCGAGAATTTGAAACCACAATTCACTGTCTACTCGAGGGAAAGTCGAAGGTAGCGAGAATTTGAAACCACAATTCCCTGCCTACCCGAGGGAAAGCCGAAGGTAGCGAGAAATTGAAGGGCTTCAAACATCATCCCGACATCCCCCTTCATCATCATCATGTGCTATACCGGTTGGCGTAGGCGATCATGTCCTTCCACAATCTCTATCCTCACAGCATCTTGTCAGTTCTGTAGTTGATTTTTTTCCAGGCTATGACACCAAGCTATCTAGTATCTCCTATCTTTGTCGTCCCTATCTCTTTTTCCCTGTATTTTGCCACTTTCATAGAACTATTCCATCTTTTCTTCTCATGATGTGTCCGAAAAATATTGATTGTGTCTTTCTGATGTTTTTTAGTTCCCTTTGTTGTGCTGGCCTCTTTGAGACGGTCCTCATTAGTCTTTATATCTGTCCAGGGAACTTTCAACATTCTTTTGAAATCCAATCTCTGAGGTTTCTAATCGTCCTTTCATTTCTTTGTCTACTGTCCATGAATCGTTTCCATAGGTCAGAATTGGCTCTAAATAGCACCGATGAACTCTCTTTCTCACTTCAATTGACATAAACTTGTTGCATAAGACGTCTTTCATTTTCTGAACTGCTACTTTGGCCTGAGCTATTCTGCTCTTTATTTCTGTGTTGCATATTTCATGTGATGTTATTACAGTGCCCAGTTATTTGAGGCGTTGCACATTTTTCAGATGTGCCTGTTTTTTGTTATGCTGCACGATGGTGATGATTGTTTCTTCGAGTTGACCATTACTTCTCTTTTCTTACTATTTAGACTGAGACCTTTCTTGTTGCTTTCTTTTACTACAATGTTTATCATTTCTTTTAGGGGCATCCATCTTGCATTCCCAAAATTGCGCGGCTACTTTGACAGCCCTTATATACAATTAGCGATAACCCTTGACATTTGTTACATTTAGTTAGATTATTGTACCCAGTGCGCTAGTAACTATTACTAATAGTATTCCTACCATTAAGCATTAGTGAAATATTTTCCATAGTTAGAGTTATTTACTTTATTTTCCCTTGTTAACATTAGCGAAATTATTTCCCATAGTTAGAGTTAATTATTTTATTTTCCCTAGTTACCATTTAGCTAAAGCTGCAATGTCTTTCAGAAGCCTTGAAAAGTTGTGGAAATCAAAACTCATCAGCACAAACACAAAACTTAGACTATTCAAATCAAATGTACTATCAACCCTTACGTATGCGTGTGAAAGCTGGAAAATAACAAGAGACATAGAAACAAAATTGAACGCATTCAAAAATAAATGTCTAAGGAGAATACTTGGTATAGCGTGGAACGAATTCAAAACAAACGAGGAAATTAGAGAAATCGCCAATCAACCACTAATATCTTCAGTAATAAAGAAAAGACGATAGTCATATGATGGACATGTGATGAGAAGAGATAGTAACCGAATAGCAAAGCAAGCCCTCATGTGGGAAACAATAGGTAAGAGGAAAAGAGGAAGACCCAGAGAGGCACTGAGAAGAACATTGATGAGAGAGGCAAGAGCAGTAGGAATCGGCTCCCACAATGAGAGAGAGCTGCTTGCACAGAACAGAGACAAATGGCGAGATTTGATAAAATATCATTAAAAGATTGAAAACTGCTAGAACAAAAATTCAGGTAAGATATGGAGTATCTTGGTCCACGCCCTATGGGCCGGCTACGGCTCGAAAGGTCAATAGAAAGATAGATAGTTACCATTAGCGAAATTATTTCCCATAGTTAGAGTTATTTACTTTATTTTCCTTAGTTACCACTAGCGAAAGTATTTCCCTATAGTTACAGTTATTTACTTTTTTTTCCCTAGTTACCACTAGCGAAGTTATTTCCCATAGTTAGAGTTATTTACTTTTTTTTCCATAGTTACCACTAGCGAAATTATTTACCATAGTTACAGTTACCAATAGTCTCATAATTTTTTTTTTCATATAATTATGGTTTTGGTTAGTCGAAGGCCCCGGTATCACTGCAAACGAATGGAATTACATAATTGCTCAACCGCCCGTGCCAGTGGAATCATCAGAACTACCATCTCATCGAATATCAAAACAAAGAATGGCAGCAACAGCCCTCATCGTAGCAGATACAGCACACGTCAAAGACATAAGGCTTTTCCGTGCCGAATTGAACGCATCTGAACTGCCTTTGCCATACGATATTATCATTCATCATAAGCAATGTGAATATAGAAACACCATCTGAATGAAACGCACAGCTCACAGTGTGCATAGAGCACTACTCAGTAGCTTCGGCAGCAAGGCGGACTTATGCAACAAGAAACATTTTCAGACAGGGATCAACGGTTCCCTGTCGCATATCCGCCATATTGACCATGTTATTTTTTCCGGTTACCAAAGCCATGTTATTTTCTTCGATTACCAATAGCCACATAATGTTCTTTAGTTACCAATAGTCACTTTATATTCTTTGGTTACCAATAGCCAAATTATTTTCTTTCGTTACCAATAACCGCATTTGTTCTTTAGTTACCAATAGCCACATTTGTTCTTTAGTTACCAATAACCACATTTGTTCTTAGTTACCAATAGCCACATTTGTTCTTTAGTTACCAATAGCCACATTTGTTCTTTAGCTACCAATAGCCACATTTGTTCTTTAGTTACCAATAGCCACATTTGTTCTTTAGTTACCAATAGCCACATTTGTTCTTTAGCTACCAATAGCCACATTATTTTATTTCGTTACCAATAACCGAATTTGTTTTTTAGCTACCACTAGCCACATTTGTTCTTTAGCTACCACTAGCCACATTTGTTCTTTAGCTACCACAAACCACATTTGTTCTTTAATTACTAATAGCCACATTTGTTCTTTAGTTACCATTAGCCACATTATTTTCTTTCGTTACCAATAGCCACATTTGTTCTTTAGCTACCACTAGCCACATTTGTTCTTTAGCTACCACTAGCCACATTTGTTCTTTAGTTACTAATAGCCACATTATTTTCTTCGTTACCAATAGCCACATTTGTTCTTTAGTTACCATTAGCCACATTATTTTCTTTCGTTACCAATAGCCACATTTGTTCTTTAGCTACCACTAGCCACATTTGTTCTTTAGCTACCACTAGCCACATTTGTTCTTTAGTTACTAATAGCCACATTATTTTCTATCGTTACCAATAGCCACCATATTTTCCCCAGTCACAGCTTTATTATTTTTGTATACTTCGCTGTTATTTGTGACCCCCACCAAACAATCGTAAAAACGTTGTCTTTACAAGAGCTTCTGTTGTATCTACACATAATCTTCATATTCAGTCTCCCTGTATAGTTTTTTTTTTCTCCATAAAATAGCTGAAATCTTCACATGAATTATCGTTGTTATTATTATTGTTTGTTGTTGCTGCTGCTGCTACATCTACTGTTTTGTTTTTGCTTCTGCTTCTGCTGCTGTTATTTATTCTTATACTGTTGGTGTTGCTGTAGCTTCTGCTGCTGTTATTTATTGTTATACTTTTATTGTTGCTGTAGCTTCTGCTGTTGTTATTTATCTTATACTGTTGTTGCTGCTGTAGCTTCTGCTGCTGTTATTGCTGCTGCTGATTCTGCTGTTGTTGTTGTTGCTGCTGTTGTTGTTTCTGCTGTTTCTACCGTTGTTTGATCTGCTGTTGTTGCTGTTTGTTCTGCTGTTGTTTTTGCTGATGCAGCTTTTGCTGTTGTTATTTATTCTGGTGCTGTTGTGGTTGCTGTAGCTTCTGCTGTTGTTACTGCTGCTGCTGTGTGGGTTGTCCTGCTTAGAGTCTTGTTCAGTCCCAGGCTATGGCTGGACAACGGTGTGAATCGTCCTGCCTAGGGGAGCTGCTAGATCTTCCACGTCAGTGAAAGCTACCACAATGAGGAATACAATTATCATAGCTTTACTTATCCAGCCTGTTTGGACAAAAGCTATTAAAAGACGACTAAAGATCGAGGCTAGGTCTTGGTCAGCTGATGGTCCGCTGATCTTGCTGTTGCCTGCAAGCACCCCCCCCCCCCCTTTACGAGAGTCTGCCCCAATACTTACTTTACACAACATATGAGTTAAGATAGTCCTAATTTTGATTATGTCGTTGATGTCATCAGAACACACTAACTCACAGCCCCACCGTTAACGTTATAATGGATTAACCAATGCCAGCTCTAGAAAGCTGGGCGCCGAGATGGAAACCCGCTATTGGATCTGTGTCTAGATATACTAAAGCCAGCCAGTGTAAGCACTCGTCTCTGAGATGTATAGATGGTGAGGAATGAGGGTACCGCTAAAGTGATCAAACTGAGAAAAGTATCTAAAAGGTTCTGGGTAGAAATAGTCCAGTATCGACATTGGGGGGCTTGGATCTGGTCTTTTACGCGAGCTACAGGATTAATGTTTGTGTTCATTTGAGATGAAAGAGAAGATGGTGTCAAAGGAAGGAAGGAACATTTGGAATGTATAAATAGTTTGAAAAAAAAGTTAAAGAATAGCGTGTTAGAAACAATTAAATTAACCAATGAATTAAAGGGTATTTAGATAAGGACTGTAGGGAACATTTAGAAGTAGAGATCAATGAAAGGACTTGGTTATTTGCTTAGAAAGCAGATTAGATAAACTTAAGAGGAAAGGTTCCAGGTCTAAAAAAGCAAAACAAAGCAATAAAGAAGAAAAAGTATTTAATAAAGTGATAAAATGGTTTGTGGTGAGTGTTGTCTGTGAGCGGTGGAGACGATAAAGTGGTTTGTGGTGAGTGTTGTCTGTGAGCGGTGGAGACGATAAAGGGTTGTGGATTTTTGTCTGTGAGGTGGAGATGATAAAATGGTTTGTGGTGAGTGTTGTCTGTGAGCGGTGGAGACAATAAAGTAGTTTGTGGATTTTTGTCTGTGAGCGGTGGAGATGATACAATGGTTGTTGTGAGTGTTGTCTGTGAGCGGTGGAGACGATAAAGTGGTTTGTGGATTTTTGTCTGTGAGCGGTGGAGATGATAAAATGGTTTGTGGTGAGTGTTGTCTGTGATGGTGGAGATGATAAAATGGTTTGTGGTGAGTGTTGTCTGTCAGCGGTGGAGATGATAAATGGTTTGTGGTGAGTGTTGTCTGTGATGGTGGATGATAAAATGGTTTGTGGTGAGTGTTGTCTGTGAGCGGTGGGGATGATAAAATGGTTTGTAGTGAGTGTTGTCTGTGAGCGATGCAGACGATAAAATTGTTTGTGGTGAGTGTTGTCTGTGAGCGGTGAGACGATAAAATGGTTTGTGGTGAGTGTTGTCTGTGAGCGGTGGAGACGATAAAGTGGTTTGTGGTGAGTGTTGTCTGTGAGCGATGAAGACGATAAAATGGTTTGTGGTGAGTGTTGTCTGTGAGCGGTGGAGACGATAAAATGGTTTGTCGTGAGTGTTGTCTGTGAGTGGTGGAGACGATAAAATGGTTTGTCGTGAGTGTTGTCTGTGAGCGGTGGAGACGATAAAATGGTTTGTCGTGAGTGTTGTCTGTGAGTGGTGGAGACGATAAAATGGTTTGTCGTGAGTGTTGTCTGTGAGCGGTGGAGACGATAAAATGGTTTGTCGTGAGTGTTGTCTGTGAGCGGTGGAGACGATAAAATGGTTGTGGTGAGTGTTGTCTGTGAGTGGTGGAGACGATAAAATGGTTTGTCGTGAATGTTGTCTGTTAGCGGTGGAGACGATAAAATTTGTTTTGTTGTGAGTGTTGTCTTTGAGCGGTGGAGACGATAAAATTTGTTTGTCGTGAGTGTTGTCTGTGAGCGGTGGAGACGATAAAATGGTTTGTGGTGAGTGTTGTCTGTGAGCGGTGGAGACGATAAAATGGTTTGTGGTGAGTGTTGTCTGTGAGCGATGAAGACGATAAAATGGTTTGTGGTGAGTGTTGTCTGTGAGCGATGAAGACGATAAAATGGTTTGTAGTGAGTGTTGTCTGTGAGCGGTGGAGACGATAAAATTTGTTTGTCGTGAATGTTGTCTGTGAGCGGTGGAGACGATAAAATTTGTTTGTCGTGAATGTTGTCTGTGAGCGGTGGAGACGATAAATTTGTTTGTCGTGAATGTTGTCTGTGAGCGGTGGAGACGATAAAATTTGTTTGTTGTGAGTGTTGTCTGTGAGCGGTGGAGACGATAAAATTTGTTTGTCGTGAATGTTGTCTGTGAGCGGTGGAGACGATAAAATGGTTTGTGGTAAGTGTTGTCTGTGAGCGGTGGAGACGATAAAATTTGTTTGTGGTGAGTGTTGTCTGTGAGCGGTGGAGACAATAAAATGGTTTGTGGTGAGTGTTGTCTGTGAGCGTTGGAGACAATAAAATGGTTTGTGGTGAGTGTTGTCTGTGGGCGTTGGAGACAATAAAATGGTTTGTGGTGAGTGTTGTCTGTGAGCGGTGGAGACAATAAAATGGTTGTGGTGAGTGTTGTCTGTGAGCGTTGGAGACGATAAAATGGTTTGTGGTGAGTGTTGTCTGTGAGCGGTGGAGACGATAAAATGGTTTGTCATGAATGTTGTCTGTGAGCGGTGGAGACGATACAATTTGTTTGTCGTGAATGTTGTCTGTGAGCGGTGGAGACGATAAAATTTGTTTGTCGTGAATGTTGTCTGTGAGCGGTGGAGACGATAAAATGGTTTGTCGTGAATGTTGTCTGTGAGCGGTGGAGACGATAAAATGGTTTGTGGTGAGTGTTGTCTGTGAGCGGTGGAGACGATAAAATGGTTTGTCGTGAATGTTGTCTGTGAGCGTTGGAGACGATAAATTTGTTTGTCGTGAATGTTGTCTGTGAGCGGTGGAGACGATAAAATTTGTTTGTCGTGAATGTTGTCTGTGAGCGTTGAGACGATAAAATTTGTTTGTCGTGAATGTTGTCTGTGAGCGGTGGAGACGATAAAATTTGTTTGTCGTGAATGTTGTCTGTGAGCGTTGGAGACGATAAAATTTGTTTGTCGTGAATGTTGTCTGTGAGCGTTGGAGACGATAAATTTGTTTGTCGTGAATGTTGTCTGTGAGCGGTGGAGACGATAAAATTTGTTTGTCGTGAATGTTGTCTGTGAGCGGTGGAGACGATAAAATGTTTTTGTCGTGAGTGTTGTCTGTGAGCGATGAAGACGATAAAATGGTTTGTGGTGAGTGTTGTCTGGAAATAATGGAAATGATTGCTCCAAATGAAGGAATGCATCTTCTATATTAAACCGCAGACTACTTTCCTTCATTGCCTCCCTTAAAAGAACGTTAAATTGTTGTAATGTGTTGTCTCGCTAATTGAGACCAAGCTGCGATATCGCAGATATACAAATTTTTTTGGGTCCCATATGTCCAAGTTCGTAATCGAAGGAATTAATTTGTAAAACCACTAGTCTGGGCAACATGAGAGTGTTGAAGGGAAGACAGAGATCGAGAAAACACAATTTTGAATTCATGTCAGGATAAAAGATGTGTTATTTACAAATGTGTAAACTATACAATCAATAGTTGCTTTAAGCATTAACACAGCACACTCAATGAGTGTGACAATATTTATGAATTAGAAATTGTTGTAGATAATGGTTTTCAATATAATATGTTATTTGTTTTCATGGTCTGTTCGTTAAATGTTGTGTTCTCTTCATAGTCTGATCTGCTTTTGATGAAGAAACCAAAGCCGCTATTCATTATTTTATGCGTTTCCACATCGAATGACAAGTCTAACAATAAACACTGTTTTATTACGTCTTTTGAAAACGCTGTCATTGATTTAAAAACCCACACCTTGATCTACTTTTTCCTTCCTTTCCTTCCTTCCTTCCTTCCTTCCTTCCTTCCTTCCTTCCTTCCTTCCTTCCTTCCTTCTTCCTTCCTTCCTTCCTTCCTTCCTTCTTCCTTCCTTCCTTCCTTCTTCCTTTCCTTCCTTCTTCCTTCCTTCCTTCCTTCCTTCCTTCCTTCCCTTCCTTCCTTCCTTCTTTCCTTACTTTTCCTTCCTTCCTACCTCTTTCCACCCTCTTTCCTCACTTGCCTTTCAGCATTGAGGTGAATATAATTAGAATATTATGCTCTTCTGTTGACCTCTCTTTATCCCGCATATTTTGAAAGTTGCTAGTTTATGTTTGTTGTCTATCTCCATGTTCAGTAGCATCTCTCACATCAAATGTGTACTCTCGTCACCGACCTGCTAAGTCCGTCGTTAAGTTAAGGGCTTCTTTTAAAAACATACTTTGGAAAGGGCGGGGGGAGGGTGGAGTGGAGAATGCAGCTCGTTATACGTTTACCCAACGTGCGTGATTGCTAGTGGGGCACATGCGATCTTCTTACCGTCACACCTTGATGTTTTCAGTTTAAATTATTCTTTACCTACCGCTGCCTCATCTTGATATTTCTTTACTATCTTTCATCATTACAAAACTAAACAGTTTTATTTGATATCCTTTCCCCAAGAATATAATTAATATTTCTTCATCCGTCACTGTTAGTAATTGGCTTAAAGCAATTAATTATAACATCGCGTGTTTAACCCAAACCTAATCTTACTATAAACAGTTTGTTTTATTCAAATTGTTGGTTTTTGTTGCATGCGTCTTAGTTTATTGAAAACCATCGATCTGTGAAAACGTTGATTCCTAAATTAATAAAGTCTTTCATAATATCTTCTTTGTGCCCATTGCACAGCACTTCGATCGCATTAGCATTTCCATAGAAATTCATATTCAATCTAATAACATCGATCGCATTGCAAGCATTTGTCACAAGGCTACACAGCGAGCAAGCTGTCGAGGGCGCCCTTTGCAAATGTGCATCTATTTCTATGTTTGATAATCTGCCAGAAAAATCACCGAAAGAAAATAAGTCTTGTATTCATGTTCTCTGTTTCTTTTTTAGACTATGAAGCACACACACACACAATTAGCTGGTGAACTTTATATTGTATACCTGGTGTGTTTGCCCTCTTTGTGTCTTTTGCAAATGTCAACACGTGACAAATGCCAACAGCTTTTCCTCATTTACTGCTGTACTAAAAAATCTGAGGAGTTGGCAAGCAGTATCTGTCCTGTGAAAGGAAAATAAATTACCTTTGTTTTAACCTTTGAGTGCTAATGGGTGCACTTGGTAATATTTTAGGTTAAAGGTCACTATATTGTTTGCCCCAATGCAGCATGGTAGTTAGATGGTTTTGTTATTGCGTTTCTCCAGTGAAAGTTTAATGTTTTAAGATGATAGATTTGTGAACTTATCATTATTTATCAATACAAGTACAGACGATCTAACTTTCAGGTCGAGGCTTCTGTGAGGAAAATTTCTCAGGTGAAGAAAAAAGGAAAGATGCATCTCCTTTCCTAAATATATGGTATTTTATAAAAATATAATTACTACTGGTTGAGTAATGTTAACCTCAGATGGTAGATGTACAACAGAGGTGAGATGGTAGATGTATAACTGAGATGAGATGCAGAATGGCTCAGGCAAAAGCAGCTATCCAAAAACTGAGGAAGATATTGTGCAATCAATTTTTGACAATAAAACAAGAAAAGGAGTTATTAACTGTTATGTAGTTATGAATGTAGTTATGTAGAGCCAGTCTTAATATATGGATGTGAATCATGGACAAAATAACAACAGACAAAAAAATCACTGGAGGCTGTAGAAATGTGGTTTTACAGAAGAATGTTGAGAATACCATGGACAGCTATGAAGAGTAATGAAAAAGTTCTGAAAGAGGTCAAAGTAAAAAGAGAGCCAATATCCAATATCAGGAAGAAACAATCATAATTGTTTAGCCATGTCATGAGAAGAGGACAGCTGGAATATATTGTGACAACTGGGAAAATTGAGGACGAAGAGATAGAGTGAAGTAAAGAGAAAAGATACAAGACAGCTTAAGAGAATAGCTTGGCAGAAGGTCAACAACAGAAATAATAAATAACTGTCGTGATTGAAAGTCGTGGTGAGACATGAGCAGGAGACAAATAATAATAAATGAATATTATTATCGAGGGAAACTTCCGAGGCGATAATCAGTGAATCAATTCAGAAGAAGAGGTATGTTTACAGCACTCGGAAAAATGACAAATAATCAACAACAGAAAAAAATATGGACCAAGGCAGGATCGAACCCGTACTCAGTGGCACAGCGCCTTGCCACGAAAAGCCAAACGCTAAGGAACACAGCCACCTGCGACAGTAGGCACGGGACTGATGATGATGATGATGATGATGATGATGATGATGATGATGAATTACTTCTTAAATCAAGTTATTTAAATGATCGCATACATTTCAGCATTCTATACAATTTTACTACTCATAAGGCTATTATTTAAAAAATAGCCAATCACAGTGTTTGTTATTTCTTGAAGACTACTTCCCTTTGTAAATATTCAGTTATTTATCTCCCCTTGATTGATTTATTTCGCGAGCCCAAGCAAGAAAGTTACATCCACAATCTATATGTGCACACAAAATTAAATAAATACTGTTGTTCAATCATTTATTTTGTTGTTTCCAACATTACAGTGATTAAGAATTGTTTCAAGCTAGTACGATATAAATATTTAATAGATATTACAGTTTAATATATTAATACTTACATTACAAAATGGATATGTATCATATATATATATATATATATATATATATATATATATATATATATATATATATACATACATGTACACACACGTGTGTGTGAGTATGTGTTTGTGTGTTTTTATGT